>JAXGGA010000926.1:0-178643 GCA_038373865.1 Uloborus plumipes
ACGAGGTGGTTCTTTTTAACATATTTTATCAATATACGAGTACACTGCGATGCAAAAGTTTAGACAAATGCAAATATATGATTAAAAAGAAAACTACTCAGCGAAATGCTTTCAAATTTCTACTGCAGGTAGACAATGCGGTCCACAAATATGAGGTGTGTTCAAAAAATAACGGTAATTTTAATTTTTTTGAAAAAAAAAAATTCATTTAATCGTCTACATTAATGTTGTCACCTTCAAAGTAATCCCCCCTGGATAATATACACTTGTGCCAGCGCTTCTTCCAATCCTCGAAACGCTTATTAAATTCGATCTTTGGGATAGCCTTTAGCTCTTTCAGCGATGCACTCTTAATGTCATCTGTGCTTGTAAATCGACGACTCTTTAAGGTTCTTTTTATTTTTGAGAATAAGAAGAAATCACACGGAGCCGTGTCTGGCGAATATGGAGGCTGAGGCATCATTACAGTATTGTTTTTGGCTAAATATTTACGAATAAGCAATGAAGTGTGTGCTGGTGCATTGTCGTGGTGCAAACGGAACGACTTGTCCTTCCACAAATCTGGGCGTTTTTTACGGATTGCTTCACGCAAACGACGTTGAACTTGTAGATAGTACTCCTTGTTAACCGTTTGGCCTTGTGGCAAGAATTCATGATGCACTATGTCATTAAAATTAAAAAACACAGTGAGTAGAACCTTCACATTTGACCACACTTGCCGAGCCTTTTTCGGTCTTAGCAAGCCATTGTGCTTCTACTGGGATGATTGGACCTTAGTTTCGACATCATACCCGTATACCCATGTTTCGTCACCTGTTAAAACACGTTTCAGTTCTTCTGCATCGTTGTTGACTTCATTTAGTAACTCCTGAGAAACTTCCATTCGCCGTTTTTTTTTTTTTTGTTCAAAAGTCAACAATTTTGGAACAAATTTTGCTGCTACACGTTTCATACCTAAACACTTCGAAAAAATTTGATGGCATGAGCCAATAGATATTCCAGCATCATCAGCAACTTCTCTGATTGTGATTCAGCGATTGTTCATAACCATTTCGTTCACTTTTTCCCCGATTTCATCGGTTGTTGATGTGCTCGAGCGTCCAGTGCGTTCATCATCTTCAACGTCTTCACGGCCATCTTGGAAACGCTTACACCACTCGTAAACTCTTATTTTACTCATAGCAGAATCGCCATAGGCCTTTATCAACATTTCACAAACTTTGTTACACTTAATATTATTTTTTACACAAAATTTTACACTAATTTTTTGTTCCATTACTTTCATCCAACAAAAATCGCCAAACCAATAAAACACCTCTAATCTTACCTGTTGCGAAGGAAAAAGTAGCAATGAAAACAGTTGGCAATTTCATGTTTTATTTTAAGGGTATGTCTCCCAACATAACACACAAAAAAATTTGTCAAACGGACTCTCCAAACCCGCGCAATTTAAAAATTCCCGTTATTTCTTGAACACACCTCGTACGTGTCTGGAGTTTTGAAAAATATAATCGAAACGAAAATCGGAAATTACAAAAGACGTTTTTTTTCATTGCT
The DNA here is from genome assembly GCA_038373865.1 of Uloborus plumipes. Lineage (NCBI taxonomy): Eukaryota > Metazoa > Arthropoda > Arachnida > Araneae > Uloboridae > Uloborus > Uloborus plumipes. The sequence goes on from JAXGGA010000926.1 coordinate 1,558, forward strand.
GCAAAACTTGAGACAAAAGTCATATTTTATGCGTATCCTTGAAATGTGAATGGTGAAGCTAAGGAGTGACTTTTTTCTTCAACTATAAAGTGCAGAGAGCGCTCAATGAATAATCAAAATCTTAAAATCTCTATAATTCTCGTGTAAGGAAGATAAAAAAATTTGAAAACCGAAATTTGAAAGTGAACGCACTTTGTTAATTTTTAGTCTTTTAAATCTGTAGTACGGTAGTACATTGGTTTTTACTTCGTGAAGAGCAAATTTAGACATACGTATTGGTCCAAAATGCCAGGAAAAACTATATTTCTTAACGATGAAGGAATTGAAAAAACGGCTCGAACTGACGATTAGCACCTTAATAAGAGAAAACTTCAACTAGGGTCAAAAACAGCATGTGACAGATTAACTAGATGAACAACTCAATCAGGTGCATAAAAAAACAAAGAATTGTGTGTGAGTCTTTTCAGACACAGTGTCCCAAAGAAGCCAGCTTTTAATAGTCAAAGCAGCACAGCATATGCTCATCGTATCTTTTCTGAAGTCACGCTAATAGAATTATAATCCATCAAGGCGATCTAAATTTTAATAATTTTCATCAGAGAAAGTAACAGTCATTTTTTAGTCATGATGATACATGTGCTACTTTTCCCATTAAAATTTGGCTTATTTGGGAAGCTATTCCCGAAAAGGTTCAAGCACAATTCTTTGTTTTTTTATGCATCCCGATTCAGTTGTTCATCCACTTATGCTGTCACGTGCTGTTTTTGTCCCAAGTTGAAGTTTTGTAGGATTAAAGGGCGAATTGTCAGTTTGAGCCGTTTTTTCAATTCCTTCATTCTTAAGAAACATAGTTTTTTGATCAATACGCATGTCTAAATTTGCTCTCCATGAAGTAAAAAACAATGTACTACCATACTAGGACCGATTTAAAAGACTAAAAATTAACAAAGTGCTATTTTCAAATTTCGGTTTTTAAACTTTTTCATCTTCTATACACGAGAATTACAGAGATTTTAAGATTTTGATTATGCATTGAGTGCTCTCTGCGCTTTATAGTTAAAGAAAAAAGTCATGCCTTACCTCCACCAATCACATTTCAAGGGATATTTGCATAAAATCCGACTTTTGTCTAAACGTTAGCAGCAATGAAAAAAAAGTCTTTTGCAATTTCCGATTTTCCTTTTGGTTATATTTTTCAAAACTCCAGATATGTATTTGGGACCATACTGTCTAACTGCAGTAGAAATTTGAAAGCATTTTGACGAGTAGTTTTCTGTTTAATCATATATTTGCATTTTGTCTAAACTTTTGCATTGCAGTGTACAATGTTTTATGGTCATTTGTGAATGGGGGAATATTTTTTAAAAATCCTAAAAGTGAAGTCTGAATCAAATACATAAAGGCATAAAACTTTAAACATCAGTTTCTCACATAATGGGCTCAGCTACACATAAGACTATAGTGCTTAGCATGGCAGTATTAAACATGGATAATCAGTTCAAAAAGTTAAGATTTGTGATGTGAGTACTATATATGCTACAGTAGGGTGATTCAAAAAATTTTTTTTTTGAATTTCTCTGGTCTTACCCCACAGTTTTTTTACACTATTCATGAATGTGATGTATGTAAAATTTTAGCTCAATTGAATAATATTTAGAGGTCGCTCAACGCGATCGAATTCTGTTGAAAATTAGCAATTTCGAGAGTTGGAGTACGAGTATATAGCTTCATTACCCGAAATAATATTATTCTTCATATAAAATGGAATAACTTAAAACGTTAGTTTGCTCTACTAAGTAATTAGTCAATAAAATAATAGCTCAAAGTGAGTTGTAACGATTACCCCCCCCCCCTCCCCGCTCCAAAGCTACATTATCTCTTACCTGAGTTTGGGTAGAAAATGCAGCTGCAAGCTCGGGCTGTGGTTTCTGTTTTCTTTTCGGTTGTTTGAGGTGTATGAGTTTATTTGGCTAAAACACCTAGCATCCACTCTAGACAGGGAGTATAAGTGACAGAAAGCCACTTTGATAGCAGGCTGCTACAGTACAAAGTATGGGTCAAAATGGGGAGGATTTGACAACTTCCATAAAACGGTAAATGCAAACTATTCGCTCTGAATTGGCCGTTAACTTACAAAAGTCGTTTAAATCTAGGACTTCCTTTGATAGTTCACTGGAACGAAACACTTATGCAAAATATATTGGGAAAATGAAGGATGATCGGCGGGTTTCATATCAGTATTAGTATCAGGACCACAAGCATTGATGATTTACTTCTGGGTTCTAGTAAGTTAGTCAGGCATTGGAAGTGCTACGGAAAATGCTGCTGTACGATAACCAGTTAAATTAAATGGGAACTTACTGAGCTCGTACGTGGTATGTGTTTCAATACGACATGCATTGCCGGTACTAAAGTTGGAGCGTGTTTGAACTTGGAAAAAAAAACTAGGGAAGCAACTTTTATATTGTGCTTTCTGCCATTATATTTTAGACATTGTGTTTTCTGTGGTATTACAACCGAAATCTATTCTACTCTTGGTCTCTCGGTATTTTAGCCGATAAACCAAGAAATAAGTAGAATTGGGGTATATGATTGCGTGCAATGTCAGATGCGATGTTCACGCAATTGCGTGGAACCATCCACTGCCATTGGATCTACAATACTGCTTTTTAAGCGGTTTTAGCAATCATAGTCCGGAATAAAACATTCTAATTTTAAACCTGGAGTGAGGAACGACGAGGTTGAGGAGTTGGTAGCATTCAGAGCAACGTGCAACTAGTGATGGAAGTTGCACAAAGTCAACTTCTGATGACCCATGTAAAAGAAGTGTCCAAGGAAGATACTAGAGCTTAGTGCGATTTTCTTGAGCAGAGCACCTTCTCTTGGTGTATGTTTTCGTGTCCCAGGAGTGGTTCCTCGTGTTATATATCTGTGTTAAAAATTCTTTATGGCTTCAAGTTATGGATATTTCCCAACCAGTTCAAACTTGCAGCTGAACAAACAAAAGGCATTCGTAACATATGAATGTGATTTCTTTCACATTCTTATCGTTAATGGGAAAGAATATCTAACAGCTGGGTTCCCAGCAACCCTTTTTGTGCAAGCACTAAGAAATGATTTGGACTATTTTTAGCATCCTTATTCATGTAAAGAAGAAACTCAAAATATATCAGCTGTTTGATCCTGAGCATTCGAATCTTTAAGGTAGCTACCAACAAGGCTTTATACTACCAAAGAAACTGAGGATTGTAAACGACAATACGGAGCGTGGCATGGCCCTTATTGAAGCATTTGTTAAGACTATCACTAACGACGAAAAACAAAGACAGTGTCTTCTTCAAGTGGTACAGGAACACAGAAAAGGTTTCAAAGTTGCAAAAAAGTAGCCTTAAAAAGTATTGCAAGAACTAATGAGCTAATTACTATATATTTAATGTATTTAAATTTGTTTTTTATATATTTTCCGTATTTGATTAGTTTTCATACTTTTCTGCATTTCATTGGTTTTTCAGATATATAGTTCATTTTGTGCATTTCACGCTTTTTTTCTTCGGAGATATAAAAAAAGCAATAACGTAACTTTATTATTATTATTATTTACGTTCGCATTTGTGCCACTATCACAAAATTTGAAGTTCTCCTAAATGTAAATATAGTTTACTAAAATTTTGGGCGAATAATTCAGTGTATATAAAGGGCCTAAATAAGACGGTAAGACGAATAAAAATACAAAGGCTACTTTTTTCTATAGATATCATTTACGATCACGTTTTTGTCGATATCACGAAATTTCAAGGCGTTTGAGCGATCTCTAAATATTAATATATTTTGCCAAAATTTTGCACAAATAATCAGTGTATATAGTGGCACAAAATAAGAGGGTAAGACGCACAAAAATACAAAGGCTACTTTTTTCTATAGATATCATTTACGATCACGTTTTTGTCAATATCACGAAATTTTAAGGCGTTTGAGCGACCTCTAAATATTAATATATTTTGCTAAAATTTTGCACAAATAATCAGTGTATATAGTGGCACAAAATAAGAGGGTAAGACGCACAAAAATACAAAGTTTATTTTTTTCCATACATTTCTGAATCACTACAGCAAATCTTATAATATTCTTTTTTATTTTTTGATGTCAAGTTATTTAAAGCATTGGTTCTTCAAGAATATCTATTGAAGACATTGATGATGCTTTTAATGTTTGTTTTTATACAAAAGAGGATGCATGTAATTTGAAATCATACTTTGAATAATGGAGGAATATTTTCTTCAAAATTAGTTGTTTTTTACGTGAACAAGTACATATATTTAATTTAACTTTTATAATAAAAATCATTTTGTCTAGATTTTCTTTTATCAGACACTAAATACTCTTGTTTTAGTACAAATCAATCCACTGCCGCGATTGACGTGACGACAGTAAACGTTCTCTCCGACTTCGTCTGTTACGACAACGAGTGGATTTTAGTCTTGTCAAATTTCCATGCGCTGAGTAAGGCGCATGTTAAAACTTAAAATGTTACAAATCATATTCAGCTTTCACATTAAAATCTTTGTAGTTTAAATGTTTCTCCAATGCCCCTCGTCATGTGCTACGTGATATTTTGTTTCAAATGTGCAGCAAGCTTTTACCTTTCACTCTTAGTTAGCGATATTTCAAAACTTTTACAACAGCAAAAATACAACGCTTTGAGTTGAAGGAAGTTTCAGCAGCCTTTTCAAGAGTCTGGGAACCCAATGAACACTTCGAGATAAAGAAATATTCAAATTATCAATGCTCTACTGAATCTTTTTGGCAACAACTACCATGCTGTAAAATGTGTGTACTCAGCTTAAGCGTTTTTTTCTCAACATTCCAAAACATGCTACTTCCTCATTATACACTGCATGGATTACACTTCAAAATATACAGTACTGATTAAATACTAAATTTTGCCTTGGGGACAAGAATATCAATCTGCAGTTCATAGGCACAATAAGGGATGTTAAAATTCTAAGTCTGTCCATTATTGTTTGGGGGGGGGGGAGGAGGGTATATTCATTGCAAATTTCATCAAAGGAAAAAAAAAATCACTCTCACTTGGATATAAAAACTTTTTTTCCAGCCCGGGGAGGGGGCTATTGAGTTGCTTAAATGATAAGCCTGAAGCTACCCGAGAACCCAGTTTTGTATTATAATGCCAACATGTGCATATGTGATGCCGCGAAAAACCAAAATTGGAGAAGGTCAACTTTCATGGGTGATTCACCAGACATATGAAGTTTGTCAATGTCTGTTGCATGTGAATGTAAATATTCAGTTTAATAACAACACATTTACAAAATTTCGAACTTTCACAGTAACCTATACAAACATGAGGAGTGTATGACCAAAACCTGCTTGAAGAAAATTTCATTCTAATATGATCCTAAATTTAAGTATACAAAACACATGTACTAATTGAAAAATTATAGATTTTTCTAAGTACTCCTTCAAAATATATTTTAGAAAACATCGTTTAAAATAAAGGGCTAATGATTAAAGTAAACAAGGTATGTCATTGTAATACTCACTCTGTATTCATTATAGAGAGATTCCACCGGGGATTTGTCTTCTTTTTGTACTTTCCTAGAGAGAAAAAAAAAAAAAAACAATTTTAAGTTAAACTGAAATTCTACCGAGGGATACAAGAGGAGAGTAACATTGTTAATGAATTTATTTACCTTCCATTTATTTTGAAGAATTCAGATTCAAACTCCCTCAAAATTTTCCGTAAATGCCGCTTTTCAGATTTTACTTGTTGTAATTGAAATATCATTTCTGACCTAAAACAAAATACAAAGTACATTATTAAATATACAGAAGAAAAAAATCTAATATGTGTTATAATATTTACACATCTTCTGCATATAGATAAGTGTAAAAACCACTAATACATATTATTTTTAAATGGTTCTAAACTAACTTCAAAATATAATTTCTACAAAAAAAAATTATAAGTTACATACACAAATAAAAGTAAAAATTCTTCATAGTGTACTTTCTACATAAGCCTTGTTTTTAAACAGGCATTTATGTTTCATTTTTGATTGAAAAGCTTCTCATGAATTACTAAGGAGGGGGGGGGGGTGTTGAGAGTTCACAGTTGCATGCTTAGAGATTATATCCTATTCTATAAAAATCAAACTAACGACTTAAAAAAACTAACACTGTTGCCAAATCTATGTGACTTATTAACCTGTTTTGTAAACTATCAGTACAAGACCGATTTAGGCAGTCTCCTTTATCGATTTAGGCAGTCTCCTTTATCGGTTGGCAAAGTGCTAGAAGTGCTCAGTATTTAGCTTCTACTTGGGCAGGAGCGATTCATTTGACCAGCTAAGTGTTACACTATTGTCAACATTAGAAAAACAATATCTAAATTACCCAAACTGCAATAATAATTGCCTATCCTTACTTCTATCTGTGACTATGTTTGTGTTCCTATTTGTTTTTCTATTAATACTTTTACGAAATTTAACCATTTATTAATACTAGTAAAATGATCTATACTGGCATGATGAGCAAAAAAAGTGGAATCTGCAGCTGAACTCAAAATGAGGAATCACTTTTTAAAGTTTGATGTCTCTATCAAGACACACGGCAGTGTGTCAGCCAAGTTCGCGCTGCACATCTGCTAGTGTATCTTTACACGAACCATTTCGGGCTACTTTCGACCCCTCCGTTTCTCAAGAACTACTTCATCTACATGCTTTAAATTTTGTAAATCTATTAGAGTGACATAGAACACCCATAATCCTAAATTTTATGAATATATCTCTTTTAGTTTTAAAGTTATTAATATTTGAAAAGTGAAAATATGGCGATTTTCTTATTTAGATTATACACTCACTCATCAAAATGTTAACCTACTTCCAAGTGTCTCAGAATCTTAAAATTTGGCATCAAGGTATATTTCCATACGCTAACTATGGGAAAAAACTAAAAAGTCCAAAAACTACATTAAAAAAGCAAGAATGAGTATCTTGGCGCGATTATGAGTATCTTGGCACGATTTATAAATAGTTCGTCAAACAAAAGCGCCAAAATGCTTGTAAAACGTTGCCAAAAATAAAATACTTAAGTTTAAAATCAAATGTTTTATTGTAAGCTGTTTCAAGGCTTAGTGCCTTGACGGAAGATTAAAAGGTTTATCAAGATGAAATAAATAATTCGAAAACTTAAATACATATAGTTATGAACTTAACTGTGATCTTTGTTACTATACACTGAAGTGACAAAAGTCATGGGATAGCAATATGCAAATTTTCAGATGGCAGTAGCATCGCATAGAACAGGTATAAATGCGCAGTGCTTTTACAGAGCTTTCATTTCTGTTCAAGTTATTCATGTGAAGAGGTTTTAACGTGATGATGACCGCACGACGTGAATTAACAGACTTTGAACGCGGAATGTTAGTTGGAGCTAGACGCATGGGTCATGCCATTTCGGAAATCGTTAGAGAATTCAACATTCCCAGATCCACTGTGTCAAGAGTGTGCCGAGAGTATGAAATTTCAGGCATAACATCCCACCATGGACAGCGCAGTGGTCGACCGCCTGCACTTAAAGATCGAGACCGGCGACGTCTGCAAAGAGTCGTAAATTCTAACAGACAAGCAACACTGCGTCAAATCACCGTAGAAATCAATGTGGGACGTACAATGGACGTGTCTGCTAGAACTGTGCGGAGAAATTTGGATTTCTTGGGCTATTCCAGCAGAAGACCGACTCGAGTGCCTTTACTGACAGAACGACATCGCTTGCAGCGACTCTCGTGGGCACGTGAGCATATCGGTTGGTCCCTAGATGAATGGAAAACCGTGGCCTGGTCCGATGAGTCACGATTTCAGCTGGTAAGAGCCGATGGTAGGGTTCGAGTGTGGCGCAGACCCCACGAAGCCATGGACCCAAACTGTCAGCAAGGCACTGTTCAAGCTGGTGGTGGCTCCGTAATGGTGTGGGCTGTTTTTTCATGGCATGGACTTGGTCCTCTAGTGCGACTGGACCGAACATTGACTGGAAATGCTTATGTGCAGCTACTTGGAGATCACTTGCAGCCATTCATGGACTTCATGTACCCAAACAACGATGGGATTTTTATGGATGACAATGCGCCATGTCACCGGGCCACAACTGTTCGCAATTGGTTTGAAGAAAATTCTGGACAATTCCAACGAATGATTTGGCCACCTAGATCGCCCGACATGAATCCCATTGAGCATTTATGGGACACCATCGAGAGGTCTGTTCGTGCCCAAAATCCTGCCCCATCAACGCTTTCACAATTATGGACGTCTATCGAGACAGCATGGCTCAATATTCCTGCAGAAGACTTCCAACGACTTGTTGAGTCCATGCCACGTCGAGTTGTTGCACTTCGCCGGGCAAAAGGAGGGCCGACACGATATTAAGAGGTATCCCATGACTTTTGTCACTTCAGTGTAAGTTTGAATATTAATAAAATTGTTAAGTTTTTAAAAAGAGCTCATTCTACTGATGTAATTTTCTTTACAAATCTCATCTTTATGTTCGTTAAAGTGTGTTTCTGCCGTTCTGCCTCTTATAATAGACCCAATTTTATCTCACATTCTTCAAATATGAGTCGTACAGTACATTTATTAATAGGCGAGTCCAATATTTTACACAAAATAATTCCGATGCCACCTGACGGAAGCTGCTTATTTCATTCAATTGCATATACATTGCATAATCAATATTGCTACATTCGAACGTTGCTGAAAAAAATCTTTATCAGTAAGTATACCACTCTTCAGTCTTTTAACTCAAATAAAAATATATGAGCATATATGAAAAACAAATGAAGGACAGTATTTAATCAGTAGTATATTAATTTATGTCTAAATGAAAGCATAACCGTTACTTCGGCTTTTCAAAAAAGCATGATATCCCAACAAAAATATAAATGAAAAAGGAGCCAAGTTCGGTTGAAACAACGTTTGGGCAGTTTGAAGCAGCGGTGCCACCGACAAAAGAGTTGAAATCTAATAGGCTCCAAGTTCTATAGCTGTTCTGTTAACTACAGTCGTGAGAGTTATTGAAATGTTCATTAATTTATTTTAATAACATTTCGTTAGTTCCTTTCATATCGGCTTCGGAACTTGGCAAGTTTTAATCGTCACGAAATTACGAAATTACGTTCAAAAACATCCGACTTCCGTCAGTTAGAAATGAACTTGCCAAGTTATAAGAAGCCGATATGAAAGGAACTAACGAAATGTTATTAAAATAAATTAATGAACATTTCAATAACTCTCACGACTGTAGTTAAAAGAACAGCTATAGAACTTGGAGCCTATTAGATTTCAACTCTTTTGTCGGTGGCACCACTGCTTCAAACTGCCCAAACGTTGTTTCAACCCAACTTGGCTCCTTTTTCACATTTATGTTTTTGTTGGGATGTATTTCACTTAAATACCAGATTTTCAGAAATTTAATTCAAGTATTTCTTGTTCACAAACGACCATAAAGCAATGGATTTAGGTAATATACGTTACAAACAATTATCTAGTAACAATAATTCAATTTTGATAAAAAGAAAATACTTCTGTGTTTGACACTCCAGTATAGAATTTATATTATTTTAAAGTTAAATATGTATTTGTTGTAGTATTAAATTATTATTTTCTAACCTTGGTTTTTTCATCATGCCGGAAGGACCAGGCAAGGGTTACTGAAAATCTGGTAAATCTAGAAATTTGCGGTATGCCGGCTGATGTGGGGTAATACGGTACTTCTTTACTGGTAGCATTTATATATTTTTTATGACTGGAATAAATATGGATTTTATGAATTTACTATTGAGATCTACTTTCAGACTTCAAGGTAGGATATTTATAAGTTAAGCATGCAGTAGGTCCACCTTGTAAGCATTATTATTAATAGCTATTTGGCATCTACTAATTGAGACAAAACCCCTGCTATTAGTTTTTAAGTTTAAGCTCCTATTTATTACCTACAGTTCAACATTTGGTGCTTCTGATCAATGCAGTTATGTATCCTGTACATACTTGGAACTTAAACATACATCATTTAGTTTATAGATTAAAAGTTTTGTTTTTTTGACCACTACATGAAGTTTCTCAGCCAAAAAGTCTGGTTTGATCATTTTTTGCTTGCATCTTTCTCTTTAATGTTTGTACTATCGTTATTTTACTTTTACTTTTTATCATTATGTACACATATACATATACATATCTGTTCAAAAATGGTTTTAATGAAAATTGATTGTTCGTTATAGATATACAAAATATCAACTTACAATGGTAATTCGTGAATGTTGGAATTATCATACTTCAGAGCCAATAAATTACTAGATACGGATTTGGATTCTTCTTTATTAGAGACGGGTTCCGAAAATGCTACCTCTTTCTCTGTTACAACTTTTTCATTTGTGATGATTAATTTATCTTCTGATTGCTGCAGTAGAAAGTAAAAACAGTCAAATTTCAAACATTAGAGCAATAATAGCAGACTATATAAATAGAAAAGCAAAGTAGTTTGAGAATAATCAACATGACATTTCTATCATGAGAGACAGCTAATTTATTGAACTTTATTAGAAACAAACTGAATAAAACTAACATAGTTAAAATATGGCCAGTTCTACACTTGCCTACAGAAAAAACTAAAACCTTGTTATTGACACAACGCCCATAAAGACCTAGAGCATTTTTGCCCTAGACATCATTTCTTAGGATGGCCCTCTTGTATAATAAGGTGCAATTCAAGTTTGTGACAGAGCTATTCGTTTATACCGGTAATTCTTAACCACAATGCCACTTTTTTTCTTTTATTCAATAAGATTTCTGACTACCGTATATACTCGCGTATAGGTCGATCTGGCGTATAAGTCGACCCCCCTACTTTTTGAAATAAAATCGGTAAAAAATCGAAAATCCGCGTATAAGTCGAGACCGCACTTTCTGAAACGATCGGGAATGTTTTGCCACGATTTTTGAATATAAAAGTTTTGAAATGAAGGAAAATGAAATGCACTGAACATGCTTGTGTTAAAAACAGCACGATTGTTATTCTTTCTCACAAAAAGGGTTCATTTTTGCGATCGCAATTTTTGTAAATCGGGACCGATCCGGGAACGTTTTACCGCAATTTTTGAATAAAAACGTTTTAAAAAGAAGGAAAAAGAAATGCAGTGAGCATTCTTGTGTTGAAAATAGCACGATTGTCATTCTTTTCACAAGAAGGGTTCATTTTTACGATCGCGATTTTTGTAAAGGGTTCGATTTTGCGGTTGCAATTTTTGCTATCTGTTGCTTTTATTTTGCATTATTATCAATAAAATTTTGTGATGCAGCCGTATTACATTCTGTTTCAAAAAGATAAACACCATTAATCGGAAATTCACGAATATGGCGATTCCCGCACTTTTCATGCCGTTGGTCGTTTATTGTAATTATTCATTCTTTATTTCACAATCTAACCATGCAAAAATACAGTAGAATGTATGAGTATTTACTTCTTTAACGTCTGTTTAAAATAGTTGGACTGAATCGGAAAAATCATCTCGTTTTTGAGTGTTTTTATCCCAAAAGTTGTTCGGGGAAAATTTTTGAAATTCTGCCTCGCGTATAAGTTGACCCCCTAACTTTCATCTTCATTTTTGGACTAAATTTCTCGACTTATACGCGAGTATATACGGTAATGCAAATACGCATACTACGCTTTTATCCAAACTGTCATATATAACTGTTATTCATTTCCGTTATGTTTCCGGATTCAGCTAAACAAAACTATGTACCAGCCATTTTTCGTGTTTCTAGATGTTGTACATTTTTTAAAAAGTGGCTGAAGGTTGCTTCACCTATGCAGGGGTTAAGATTGAACTTATATAATCACTTTTGCACATACAATACATGTAAGTTATGTAGGGAGAAAGGAAATCGTTTGCAATATAAAACTTTGTACATCAAAAAGCCAATATTGTGTGTTGTAAGCTATTCACTTACACTGGCTGTCTTCATAAAATAAATTTGAAAAACAGAAAATTTAAGAGAAGTTTTGCAATCTTTCTAATGTATGTCCCGTCACCTAATAGTGAACAGCAGCAACAGCATGCAAAAGGGATTTTTATTGAGTGGGATTTTGAAAGAAATTGCGTAATCCTGCACCATAGTGAGAAGAGAGCTCTGATATATATGTAGACCTGCCAACTTCTCCACATTAAAGCCATTTCTTTTGCCCTTTTAAGTGAAAAATAAAATGCTTCGCATTTCCCTCGCCTACTTTAGAAGAAATATATTACATAAAGAGGTAAAACTCTGCACTTTTACTTCTTCTTCAACTTTTTTTTTTAATCTGCAGTATTTTAGGAAAGAGAGGTTGGCAGGTATGTACTGGTATATTCTCAGGACAAATATACTTAAATTTATCAGGACTTACAGTATCGCTATTATTCCTTGGCGAACTGAAGCTCACTTCTTTATCTTCCCAAAGTGGTTGTAAGTCACTGCATAAATCTTTATTTTTTGCAAGAGCTCCTTGGAAAGGTCCATATTTTCCAAGTATCTTTTTGCAGTCACGATATCTACCATACAAAGGTTTCATCGTCTCTCGCTCTGACTTGGAACGAGGTCTCCCATGGGTATTTTCGAATCCTAACAATAGTTTCTGAATAGCTATCTTTTCATCTTTAACTTGAGAAGTTGTCATTTCCTGAAAATAAAATATATAGACTAAAATTACGATCTTGCAATGCTTAAAATGAAAGATACCCAACATTATTTATTTTAGAATGCATAAAAGTACTAACTTAAACTAAATACTGCAGAGCTTACTGATTATGCACCTCCACTTAACAACATTCTAGTGCTCCAGATTTAAGGGAGAAAACCTGGAGTTTTTTTGTATGGTATAATGTTACAAAAATATTGTGGAGTATTTTTTATCAAATATATACTTTTTAAATTTCCTCAAATTCAAGGAAAGAAATAATTTTAAAAACATTGAATAATTTCAGATATAATGAAAAATTGTTTTTTAAATTTCAAGTACACTGTATCCCTAACATTCTTCAATGTTAAAATAAGCATAAGACATAATCAAAAACAAAGTATAAAACTTGTGTTGTTTTTTTCTAACTCCAAACTTGAAAAAACTCTGTTCCACAGCCTTTTGATCAAAGTAGTAGAATATTTCTTAAAAGTTAGCAACACAGCTTTAAAAATGAATACAAAAAATAATTAAATAAAATAAAAAAAGCAAACCAGCGTAAGAAAAATATAACAATATTATAAATCAGAATTAAGTGATGCTTAAAAATTATTAAATCACATCTTTCAATTTTCTTGTTTTTAGTTCAGAATTTTGCTTTTTTTTTTTTTTGACATTAAATCTGACTTGTTCCATAGATGTTATTTTCCAGTTAAAATTAATTTTTCAACAGCATTGATCAGAAACAAGCTGTTATAATGTTTTACATACCTTTTATTTAAAAAAGGAGGTATTTTAATTTTGATATATCATAATTATTTAAAAAAATGAATAAATAAATTACTAAAACGTATAAAAAATATGTGACTAATTTACAAAAAACTTTGCTCCAAGCAGACTATTCCTTTTAAGTCATTAAGGAACTAAAACAGTAACTGCTGTCACCAGATTTTATACTAATTTATTGGAATTCTGAGGTGATAATACTGATCAACACAGAAATTGCAAAGTAAAATATTTTAATTTTAAGTACTTTCAAAGCTTATATCCTATTTTCTGATTTCCAAAATATCCCTATGCCCTCCAATTTCACAACACAGAAAGGGAACACTTATTTGATGTCAATACTTTATCCGAAAAATAAGAACTTTAACTTCTTAAATCAACTCTTTCAGTCAATTTATATATTACTAGCTTAATACCCGGCGTTGCCCGTGTGCTTATTAATACAACATAGCATTCAGGGAAAAAAAGTTTGAAAGAGTTCTATTAATATGGGTATAAAATAATTTGCATCAATCTGTCTCTTAGGTACAAACTTTGAAAAAAACTAAAATATTACAGAAAGTTAAACGTTTACAGAAAAATAGTCTTATCAAAAGGTGAAAATTAAAGATAAATGTTGTCTGTGCTTTGCCGCGTCCACTGGCATGAAATATATGCACATGGAAGTGAAAAAATTGCATCAATTTCACCCGCCAAATTTAAAATATTAACTTTTCTGTATTAATTGTTCCCACCTACAAAGTAAAAATTATTATAACTCAGAAATAAATCTAATTCTCGTTTTGAAGGTTTATCTCCATTACAGACGCAACTGTCGTCGCATTGCAAATTTGAAATTCAAATCCATGGTTCTTTTTATTAAGTCCACATGAATTATGATTGTTTTTTACTTATTTCAATGCGAAAAGGAAATAGGTGAGCCTTAAGTTGAAAATTCATTACTTTAATCGTAATCATTGTTGGAAAATACTCTTATTTAAAAATCTTAAATTTCAACAATTTGAATGCTAAAAGGCCTATCTCGATTACAATATAAATAGGCTAGATTCCTATAAAAGGGTCATTTTTTGACAAAAATTTTAATTTGAGCTTTTTAGATTTTTTAAAATTTCAAGACCCCGCCTATGAGAATTCTAGGACATCAAGGAACCTCTGTGTCAAGTTTGATGAAAATCTGACACAAACTGTGGACTTGTATAGAGAACAAGTATACATACACTCATTTTTATAGATATAGATTACCAAGTAATGCTTATGAAGTGAAATTGTAAAATAAACTATCATAGCATTATTACAGAAAATCCTCACTTTGATGAACTGTAACTGCGCAACATATGTGACAAATAAAATTTTATGCAAGAATATTAGTACTATAAGATCAATTAATTGCAATATATTTTTAATTTTTTTACATCAGTTAACCTGTTGGACTTTAGGACAGTAGTGGAAGCTTAAGCACGGATTGCAAATACACGAAAGATAAAAAGGTATTTAATTTAACATGCGCAAAAACACATCACAACATATAACAGCAAGACAGAAGAAGGAATAAATATAAACTTTAGAAAACAACAAAGAGGTTGCTATAGTAACGCAGCCATCAGCCAAATTTAAATTACTTAAATGTTGTTTAAACGTTCAAGGCTGAACTCGATTCAACATAACTTTCATTTAGTAAGTATACATTTTGAGCCAAATTATTTGAGTAAAACTTAGAATATAAATACCTCAATTGCTTCTGGCCTGTTAGCCAGAATTCTTTCATCACACAAAGATTTCATAGTACTTCCAAAAGACTCTTCAATGGAGGGCTTCACTTTACAAATTTCCTGAACATGGTTAGTGGCATCTTCTAAAATGTGAGGAATACTAATTGCATGCCAATCTGTAGCTGGACTGACATGTTCAAGATGAGATTCTTCTTTTAAAACTAAAAGAAATTTCAGAGGTCATTTAATGCATATATTTAACCTATGTTATGATTTTATTGCAAGGAAAGTATTGAAACAAATATCAAGAGGATTATTTTTTTAGTGAACAAATATCTTGCCAATACACATTTCAATAATGTACTTTTCTCCACCTCACCTTATGTTTTACCGATAAGCCTCAGGTGTTCAATAAAGTATTGAAATGTATACTGTAACACTGGATCATTATTTCAATATTCAATAATAAAGTGTTTAAACCACAAATTACAATTCATGAAAGCTAACACTAGGTTAACTAAAATAATTACATCACATACTGTACAAACATACCAAACAACGTTGAAAAACACTATGTGCAGGAATACTGCAGACACATGTTTCGGCGTCACAGGGAATACCTTTTTCAATGCAAAAATATGAGCTTATACATGCACATCCATGAGCTCACATTTTTGCATTGAGAAAGGCATTCCTTGTAACGCCAAAACATGTGTCTGCAGTATTCTTGTGCATTTGTGCTTTTAATGCTGCAAAAAGTAACATATTAAAACTCATTGAATATAAATTCCATAAAATGTAAAACAAGATTTTATTTTTACCTTTTAGTTCTTTTCTTGCTTTATGCAAATCATTCATTAGCTTTTTGGTTTCAGGATTATTTGCTTTTTCTGCATGAGAAGGCTAGAACAAAAGAATCATCAGTTAGCAACATGATTCTTTTTTAAAAAAATTATAATTATTATTTTTTTAATTATTCTTTAGCAGTAACCTTACTTTGTATCCAAATTCTGCTTCAAATTTCTCTTCAAATTTTTTGACTCTTTTCTTCATACCTATTTAAAAAAAAGATTAAAGTTCAATAAAAAATTGAATTATGTTAATTTTTCCTGTAAAAAAACTATCAAACTGAACTTTAAAACTTATTTACGTTTTCTACATTTTTGACTTTAAAATGACATCTAGTTAACAAAGAAAGCAATAACATTTTATCAAAAAAAAAAAAAAAAGAAAGACAAGAAAGAAATTTTATTTTTATACAAGTAACTTACTATGTATTTTTTTGGTCAGCTGTTTGATTGAATCATTAACTCCATTTGCTTCTATCATTCTGAAACAATAAACAAGTATAGCATCACACATAATGTAACACAAGAAAAAATTTCATTTCATTTACTAGATCATGAATTGCCAAGTATTAAAAAATCAAACCACGTACTAACAGTCTAACTTTTTCTTTTTTTACACCATATTGTTAGTAGGCATAAATAAAATTTTACTTATCAGTACGATATTAACATAAAAGGCATTAAATCAATAAATAAGAGCGTATTTACCACTTTTGTAATGTAAGGAAAAATAGTAAGTTACAATTATTAGTTTTTAACTTACTTTTTTGCAAAATCCTCTTGCTCAACAGGAGGTGATGGAGGTACACTTGGATCCAAGTGACTACTGTAAATGCATACAAGGTTTAATTAATATGGCAAGTCTCTACAAGTTTGCTAGCTAGAAGTTAACATACATTATCTCTTTATGTACAATGATTGTGAAGTTGTGAAAGTTTATACAATATCATTTAAGAAGTCTTGTGATTATAATGGAAACAATTTTGATGGGATGAAATATTAAGGTCGATTGGGGTAAAAAAAAAAAAAAAAACCATGAGGTAAATGGAAACTAACTCTACTACCATAATCATAGAGATTTTTGAAACTAAACTGTTAGTGAGTGAAAACTAGGCAACATGTAGAAGAGATTATGAGAATTAAGAATTCTACATGTTTCCAGACAGTTGTGCAGGTGTCATCTTTGTTTGAAAATGACTGTGAAAAAAGTTTTTTAATCTCTTGATTTTTCTCTCCAGCGGGTCTACAAATGTGAAATAACTAGCTTTATTTGTTATCTAGGTTACTAAAACATTTATTTACTAATTTTACCCTCCCAGCTATTTTGATGAGCAATTCAGATGTTTCTATTTGCCCCACTAAGACATACAACTAAGTTCTTTTTTATTTTTTTGGAAGATAAAACTTTGATGTAAGAGACACTTTTATGCATGTTTTATTCAAATCCAGCTCATACTTTAAATTGTATAAGATTTTTCTTTTGAAATGATTTTAGATTACATCTGGAGGATTGAGCAGGTCACATGAAGACCTTTTGGTCCACAAATTATGTATTGTTGGTTAAAAACTTAAGCTTTTAAACTGATTGTGTATGGTGTTGATTATCTACCTACATCAACCTCTTTACAACATCTATCTATACAATGGAGTGTTTCTATTTACTGCTAGTGTCTGGAGTAGAAGGAAACAAGCACAGTAAAAAGGAAACATGATACTATTCTCAATCAATGAGCCATTTAATTCAATTTTTTAGATGCAGTTACTCTCAGACAACATAACCTTGTAGACGATACATAAAATTTTATATCTCAAAACATGCAAAAAAAGGAAGGTTCAAAAATAAATGCACGCTGTTTTTAAAAGCCTTCATGAAATAAATTAAAAATACCTTTAAGAAATGAATACTTTAATTTAACTCAAGCCATAAATTGAGTACAGCAAAATCACTGAAATAAAAAATACTGACCTTCGATAAGATAAGTAGCTTCGAAATGCACTGGGTGATAGAGGTGCTTCGTAACTGCAAAGAGACACAGTATATCAGTAAAAATATATTCAATGGGAAGGAAAACATTTTTAACATTAAAAAGTAAACATTCAATTTAGCGAGACAAAATAAACTTACTTAGATCTACGAAGAGTTTGTACTGATGGGGAAAGCAGAGCATTATCCTCTTGCTCTTCTTTGGTCAGTGGCCAGCGAAGATGCTGTTCAGAACGCATTGGCTCTAAATTGAAAAAAAGATTGTAACCCATTAATTATATGCATGCACTAACACACAGCTGTACATTTAATTTGTTTGACATACATTTAACTGTCGGTACTGTAAGCCCCAATTTTTAAAAATATTAATGATATAACAAAGTCTCAAAATATGGAACAAATGACAAATGTATACCTGAAATTCATACATATACATATTGGATTTTAAATTCTTATAAGTACTTTTCAGATTCACTGAAACCTCAAAAAGCTGTTTATTTTTTAAATCAAGAAAAAAGAACAAAGATTTGAAACCAGAGAATAAATCTTTCTTAGGCTTTCAAATACAAAAATAGCATACATGTTACATAATACTTCTATGAAACTGTGGAACAATATTTATAAAATAATAGTTGAATATCCTTTAGGACACTGTAGTTACAAATGAATCAGCACCAATTACACGCCTTTAATACATTTATTTCACAACTCAAAGACTTATTTATTCTTATTAGAACAGCATTAAAATTAACACTTCTATTTTAAAATTTTTATGCTTTAGTTACTTGAAATTTCATTGATTTCAAAAAAATTTTCATTTTGGGGTTTCAATACAACTTTCAATTCAATAAAATTCAGATCTTACACACTGAATGCACAGTGCCAGATCTTTAAGTTTTCTGGTCAGGGTCAAATTTTGAAACAACTGCCGTTTACACATCTTCCTCGAAGTTTCAATATAAAGTTTCTACAAAAAAAATATATAAACAGGGTGAATTATAGCCAGTGGCAATGGCCATGGCTTGCTCTCCCTTTTTCTGGCGCTGTGAATGTACTGCACAAAGTAAATTTTTCACTTAATATTAGCAACCAAAAAGGCAATATTATCAAGCTATATCAAGTGTGAACCATTCAGTCCATAGGCAAAAGACAATTAATTAATAATGCATTTAATATCAAAATTGGTTCTAGCTATGCGTTTTCAAAAGTTTTTATGTTAAAATTATTATACTTCTTGGTCAATACTATCACGCTACAAAGGGATATGGAATGAATCTGTATCAATTCAGTATAAAACTGCAGCTAAAGAACGATTTTACTTTCAACTCATCTTAATCTAAGCTTCTAATGAACAGTCTCTGAATAGGCATGCATAACCCCAACAATATAATTTCTTAATAAACTCACATGTTTGATTATACAAGCTAATATAAATATCATTAAATTGAAATAACACATGAATTTAAAGAGAATTCAAAACGTAAACAGGAAAGAAAAAAGGCTGATTGAGAAAGCAAAATCAGTGCAATGTATTTTTTTTTTAATCTGTAAACAACTAGTCAAACTACTTATTTTAAAAAGAAAAGAAAAATGACTTCCACAAAGGTTATTAAAAAAAAATAATTTGTTTGGAAAAAAAAGTGGTTAAAGCACGAAATGCTCCTTTGCCTCTCCTGTAAACTTTTTAATAATAGACTGAGCTGGTTTTAATACTAAACACCTCTTATAGAACACTAAATAATTGTCATTACTAACCAGAATCTTCAGCTTCAAACAATAAACTCCAACTAGATGAAAGGCAGCTGTTTTCAGATTCCATGGTACCTTCGTCATCATAGTTCTGCCAAGGAAGAGGACAACTTGCTGGTCGCGGAATGGGAACTGTCTCACTTTTTTTTACCTCTGATTCAACATCAGTATTTGAACATTCTTTGTCATAGAAAGGTTCAGAAGCATCACATTCCATGGTGCATTTTTCATCAAATTCAGCAATGGAATTTTGCGTATTATTACTTTCAACTCTGTCTGAGTTTTGAGATTTTTCAACAAAACTTGCATCTTCAGAAATTTTTGAAAGACAAGACTTTTGCCAAGGAACAGGTAACATCTCCTATAATTTAAACAAAAACTGAAGTTAGGAAAATAAATAAATAAAACTCATAAAAACGTCATTAATCAGGGGTAGAAGTGAATTCATAAGAAAATGCCTGAAACGTTTCTGAAGTTACACAGATTAGCTCTAATATGTACTCCAGCTTAGTACATTTTCTGAGGTCACAAGCTCTCCATTCTCAGCTTACCATTCAAACAAATTCCACGTACTACTTTAGCAAATCAAGTATATTAAAACTAGTAAATTGTACTGATTTGTCAGCCAAAAAAATATTTTAAAATAAGTATTAATTTATTAAAATATTAAATGTTTCCTACAAACACATTTTGGTTTAAGAGCAAGAATCTGAGAGAGTGTCACGCCTGTGATTCATGACCTTTCAGATATTTTCCAAAAAATTACCAAATGTTTATTATCTTATTGAAAGACCAAATCCAGAATTTTTTGTTCTAATCTTTTTGTTTGTTGAGTTGTTTAGTTTTTATGGAACCCCAAAGTTGAAGGTGCGGCATAAAAAATTAAGCGGATTTTAAAGACATGGAAGTTGCTGTGAGCCGAAACTCTTACCAGGAACTGTTGAACTCCAATTTTCTTTTTGTATATGGAATATAGAAGGTTCAAACTTTACAAAATGAATGTTGAATTTGAGGTAAAGGTCAGTGAAGGCCCTCAAAAACAAGGCATTTTTGACGTTTTTCAGCATTTTTGAGGTCCAAAAACAGCGTGTACATTTCAGTTGCCATGGCAAAAGTAGTGTCGTCTGAAAGCCCAGTGTAAGCACTTTAAAATAATGTATAAATTTCCGAGGAAAGTTCAAAGTGCTTTTAGTTGCGTAAGGCTGAAATATGTCATGTTTTACCGATATTCAAAGGGTCATAACTTCCTCTGCCAACAACATATTGAAATTTTTTGTGCCAATGTGATACTCTATTCTTTATCCTAACAGAACAGTTGAGTCCTTTGAAGCGAAATGTTAAAAATTTTTTGACAAAAAATGTATTTTTTCCTGTGCAGTTTTTGTAAAAAACTTTAAGAATTTCGCCTCAAAGGACTCGACTGTTCTGTTAAGTTTAAGATGAAGAATAGCGTATGACATTGGCAGAAAAAATATTTCAATATGTTGTTGGCAGAGGAAGTTATAACCGTTTGAATATCGGTAAAATATGACATTTTTCATGTTTCGGCCTTACGCAACTAAAAGCACGTTGAACTTTCCTCGGTTATTTATACATTATTTTAAAGTGCTTACACTGGTCTTTCAAACGACACTACTTTTGCTGTGGCAACTGAAATGTACAAGCTGTTTTTGGACCTCAAAAACGCTAAAAAACGTCAAAAATGCCTTGTTTTGAGGGCCTTCACTTACCTTACGGCAACAACTTACCACAAATTTAACATTCATTTTGCAAAGTTTGAACCTTCTGTATTCCATATACAAAAAGAAAATTGGAGTTCAACAGTTCTTAGTAAGAGTTTTAGCTCACAGCAATTTCCATGTCTTGAAAATCCGCTTAATTTTTGATGCCGCACCTTCACCTTTAGGGACCCATAAAAACTAAACAACTGAACTTTAGAACAAAACATTCTGGATTTGGTCTTTCCATAAGATAATAAACATTTGGTAATTTTTGGGAGAAAATCTGAGAGGTCATGAATCACCTCATAATGCTAGGCATGACAGTTTCTCAGATACTTGCTCTTAATTATGAGCTAACATTTTTGAGCATAAAATAATGAAAAACGAAGCTATATTATCAGAATATTTCACAAATCAATTTACAATATTGATGTACATTTTGAGTAATGGAGCACTGCTTTCAAAGTATAAAATGTATTAGAGTTCTGGGACATACCGAAATATCCCTGCAATCATGACTTACAAGATTTTTTTTTTAAATTAATCTTTTTAATCATTGAAAAAATAGTTTTAAAGATTAAGTGAATTTATTGAACCTTTCTAAGAACAATTTTCTCTTATCCAAATTTGTCAACTTTTAAATATCCACAGTTAACAATTTTCCCACTTATAGACTAGATAGTTAACAAGGCTGAGGTGAGTAAGCTTAACATACACTAAAAATTCATTTACTTAATTATCTAAATCAATTTTTTTGTCACCTACCTCAGTCCAAACTAAAGCAATTACTAAAGCATTGGTGGAGGAAGCCTAGTACTTAGAACGCATGAAAGAGAATTATTCTATTGCTTTTGTTCAATAGAATTCTCCGCAAACAAAAAGTGTAACTTTCATAAGCTTATAGTAAACTCTGCAAGCAAAGCATGGTAATAAGAGTCTTTTGTTGAAGCAAAAACTGATGCAGAGATTTTGATACTATTATTTTTAAAAAAAGTTTTCAAAGCAGCTTCCTCATACACCTTTGAAATTAATGAGTAGCTGAATTTTGCAACCGACAACTTGATTTCAACAATTAAAAGTTTTAACATGAGCACCATATGTATTGTTACCACTTTCCTCCTTTTAGCAAATGGTCAATTTAAATACTTATTTAAGGTAAATTTAAACATTTTATTTTAGGTTTTTACTTATTTACCTTTCTACAAACATATGACTGAAATTATATTAATTTCAGCTGTTATATTATTTTCATTTAAAATTTCAGCCTGGTAAAATAGATTTGTAAAGACAATGTACAACAGAAAGTTTAAAATATTTCATACTATGTCAGATTTATCAGTGATGGGCTCAATTTCACGTCTTTTGGCATATGGAGGATGAGGGCTGTGATTCTTTTCATTTTCGGCAGAAGTTGAATCCAAATTTGAAGCTTCAGCCTAATAGAAAAATTAGATATTAATAACATTTGCTTTCAACAATTTAACATAAAATATATAAAGTACAGGAACTATT
Organism: Uloborus plumipes; assembly: GCA_038373865.1. Taxonomy (NCBI): domain Eukaryota; kingdom Metazoa; phylum Arthropoda; class Arachnida; order Araneae; family Uloboridae; genus Uloborus; species Uloborus plumipes. The sequence goes on from JAXGGA010000926.1 coordinate 24,587, forward strand.
TTGATTAATTTATGCATCAGTGTAATAAGTTTAAATGTGCTACAAGCTTCACATCGTCATTTTAAAGTTAAACATTAGCAAAGAAAATAGAGATAAAAAATTTAAAATGGATATTAGCTAAAATTTAAATAGTATAACTGTTTGGACTTGGGAAGTAGCAATGAATTCCTTTTGCTTCTTAAGGGGAAACAATATCATGCCTAACTAATAAACTAATGAATCACAAAACATCAAAATAAATAAAGAAAAGTAAATGCTAGTAAAGGCATGGCTTAAAACAAATATATAAAACAGATCACCAGCAACAACAGTAACACATTTCAAACTTTATACTTTCAAACATAGAAAATATTAACTAAACATTTTAATACATAAAATGAAATTCAATGTACATTAACTTACAAAAAACTTCAGAGGAGTTAATGGGTTCACTTCTGTATCATTTGCTTTATTAAGAACTTCTATCATCTCTTCATGGCTGTTACATCTGCGAACCAACTCTATCTTGTCCAAACATAGTGAATTGGCGGGAGGCCTTTCTTCAGAACTAGACCGCTGCTGTAAATCTTCACCCGACAACCTTCGCTCCTTGCGTTTTCGAGTCACCGGAATAACTGAATTTGAATAATTAAAGGAATGAAATGAAAATACTGAAATGCTAAGTCATGAAATCATGAAAAATGATAACAAATAAAAACAATCAGTATACCTTTTATTTGGGGGGAATCCAAATTGACTTTAGGCGATTCCAACAATGAATCTGTATTGCTGCAATGCAGAATATAAAATTTAGAAAATAATAATAAAGTAGATTGAAAATGAATGCAGAATACTATTTTTTATTTTTTACATTTCACAAAGATATTAAATAATTAACATCTGTGTTATTACAACAAGGGTCTGAAAATTTTCATGGATATTCAATAAGTGAATTAATTGCTTTAATATTTCCCCTTTTAAAAAGATTTTCTAGTTTTGAAGATAATGAAAATTCAAAGAATACTTTGCTTTGTCAACATAAAAGAACAAAGAAATATTAGACAAAAACTTTCAAAAAATTCACTTGACTGTTACTAGAGCGAATTAAAGTAAATTCTAACTTAATGTAATGACTTTTTTTTTTTTTTTTTTTTCAATATTTACACATTTCATTTAAGATTACAATACTATTTATGAATAAAATCTTTTATTTCAACTACTTACTTTTCAATCAACAGAACAGGAATATTCTTTTTTATTTTTTCATCATTCAAATTTGAATTTGCAGAAGGGATTACTACACTCAGCGGTGTAAGTGGCATCACAGGCATTACGGACGACGGGCAAGGCAACTAGTGAATAAAGAAAAAACTTAATGATACTTCATTAAATGCTTCAAACATATTTCTTCAATTTAAAAAGATTTTTCTAAAACTGTCACTCGTCAAATATGGAAACAAAAAATAGCTGATTATTAACTAACAATAGATTTAAATTACAATATCCAATAAATATCTGATTTCAAATGAGAAAAAAAGTGCTATATGAGCAAAGGATGCGTTCAAATAAAATGCATTATGGCAATAGAAATATTTTTAAAAAATTCATCTTGGTGTTATGCAATATTGTTCATATATAGATTTTCTAGAACTACGTGAAGGCTTTTGCAATATTTAAACAATTGATAAAAATATAAAGACCAATATGAATTAAACCAATCTAGGTGTTATTCATAGTTTAAAGAGCACTCTGCATAATAATAGTGGAAAAATATTTAACACAGAACAATCCCAATTAATTTTAATTTCAAGGAGGAAAAAATATTTTAGATAAAAATATTAACAAATCATGAATTTAAAAATCTACAAATAATAAATGTATACTGTTTGATATCAAAAATATTCCCATTATTACATTCACATCAATGCACCAACATAGTAGGAAATTTTTTACACATTTGTTGAATATTTTATTTTTATTAAGTTTAGTATGCAAAAATTTTAGAATTATCTTTGTATTTTAATGCAAGGAATCTGTTAAATGCTGAATTACATTATATAGGTCATTGTGAAGCTACACTAAATTTTTGCACTGAAGTCTACCAATGTTGTAAGCGATTTTGAAATTTATTACAATTAGTAAACCAGCTATTTAATAACAACTCTCATAGAAAATAGGCAACAGATACTTGTGCTCATAGTGCCCTGAATTAAAGCAAGCATTTTGACTTTTATTATTAACAATTTACCAGCAAATGCCATTAATTTATGTAATAAGCTGAATTCTACAAGCAAAACTTAATATTTCATGCAGAGAAGAAAAAAAAAATTAGATCATGCAAATCAAAAAAGTTGCACATTATCTTTATTCTTATAAACACATTTAAAATAATGATTTTAAAAGAATGCCTTTGCTTTAAACATAGAAAAACTGTAAGTGAGGAGGCAGTTACCTTCTAATATATTCAATATTTCACTATAATGTAATATAGAGTGATTCTAATATAATTTCCCCTCCCAACAACAAATGGGGTATTTCATGATCCACTGCAGGATAAAAAGAAAACATGGTTAAAGGTTCCATTTAACCACCTACAAAATCTCGTTAATCCTAATTTTTATATCAAGATACTAAATGAATTTCCTTTTGAAAAATAGCGAATTCAGTTTGAATGTTAATATGTCTATACTATAAAGAATAACTAAATACATTAAAATAATGAAATAGTTCTTCATTGAAGAAAATAAAAATTTTAACATTTCAAAACCCTAGTCGGAAAATATGCGATAGTTGTTTTTATTAATGGGATCAAAATTAAAACAATTCAGATGAAAAATAAAGATTGCACAATTTCTAAGTTCATAAAAGCTAGATTTCAGGTTATTTGCAGACCAATTCATGCCTGCATAGAATACGAAAGAAAAACTATATGTTCAAAACCAAGATTTTAGAAAAGTAATTTTTTTACTTCAGCAGAATTGAAGCATACAGACTATTCAAATTATCAATTTTCATATTGCTAAAAAAAACAAGTATAAGTCACTGTTTGTTGAAACAAAAAGCTACATAAAATATGAATTCTATCTAACAAAACTAATGAGCCTCAAAGAGAAACTAAGTAAGAATAAGAATGAGATCAGATGTATGTCTCAGGTGATACATTTAAAATCATTTCATATCACTAAATGGTTTCTTATTTTTTAGCATACTTTTAGCAACAATATTCCAATTACATTCAAATATTAACAGCTATGTAGCATGATTTATATTTAATACTGAATGATGCGTTACAAGTGTTCACATGATAAGAACCTATACTAACAATTACGTTGATGACAATAATTGAAAAATGAACAGGATGCAAAAGGATTAATACTTAGAGCACAGCATGCAATTCTTACAAAATAAAAGAAATAGACTTTTTTTACTCATCTTTCACTTATTTACTGGTTATGACTTTCCATGAAACAAAGTGAGTTCAATTGCTATATATTTTCTTCTAATGAATATTTTTGACAGTAAATCTACTATCTGGAAAATGGTTGCCACTTTAGGTAACTAGGATTTCATGTTTTGGAAGCAACTTCTTATGTAATGGTTGTTCACTGATGACTGTTTTAAACTAGAGCTTTATTGTTTGAAGTACTTAGTTGTAAAAAGCACTAGAGTCCTCAAAAATTCAAAACAATTATTTTTTATGAAGTTTTCAAAGCAAAAAAACCAAGACTTTCATTCAGTTTTAAAGAGGAAAAGAAAAAGATATCTTACTTGTATTCGTGTTTTAGCTTGCAGACAATTTTCATACTTTTCCTTTTTAAAATCATCTTCAAATATAGTATGATAGTCAAGAACAAAATGATTTACAATATTCTGAACCCCAAGATGTACAACAGGATCGTTTGTTGATAATCTGAAAGAAACAATAAAAGCAAATTGCATAAGATACTCTTATTGATTTTGCTAACTTTTTAATCATTAATAATCACTTTTATTTATTACGGGAAAATGTTGAAAATCAAGCCACTTTTTTAAGTTCTTTCTTTTGTATACATGTATTTCTTTTATTTTTATTTTTTAACTTTCTCACAGTAAAATAAAGCATTATATTTAAAATTTTGAAGCTCTTTCCTCAATATTAACGGGAGGAAAAAAAAATGAACTTTTTCCCTCCTTTTTTACATAGTGGCCGAAGTATCCTTTGAGGGTAAAAAGAGAATAAAAAGTGAAAATGAAAAAATGTTTTGAGATAACAATTTATGTAATGGGTTATGCAATTATAAATAGCTTAGTCTAATATAAAAAGTATCTATGTTTTGAAGAAAAAATACTGCAGAGCTAAAAATAGTTTCTTGCATTACATTCTTAATCCGAGATGTTTTACTCCTACAATACTGTTTTTTCTTCCTTTCTTTCTTTAATATACTCATCAGATAAAAATATATTCCTGTTAAATCACCTAATAATTTTTTACATGGCTAACAAGAAACAATTGGTTTGGAAACAAATTTAGTTATTTTAAATAAATACGTGATCTTACCTGAATATAACAGGTCCAAAAATTAATCCAAGATTATCAGGACTCATTCCATTGATTTCCTTGTGATTAGATACATGAAGCAGAAATCTTGAAAAATATTTTAAGACATCATATGCATCATTAGGTAATTTTTCCACATTTCGTTTCAGTTGCGAAACATGGTCGGCAGATTTTAAAGAAAGTTCTGAAAATACATTGCAAGCATTATCTTTAAAAAGGAACCAACAGAAGATAAAATAAAAATGCACAATCATTATTAAAAGGACAACACACATTGCAGGAGGCAAAGCAAGCTCATATTTAAAGTGCATTTTCTCAAATATGTTTCATGTTTAGTGAACAGAATTTTTCTAATTTAAAACCTCATTTACAGTAGTTAAAATTGTCTGTAACTGCTAAAAAGATTTTTTCATATTTTTGTAAGTGAATAGTTTCAGTTTAGATTTATATTTTAGTATTTAATAGTAAAAAAAGAAAAAAATAAGTAAACTTTGCATTTCACATGCTCGAATTTCGGCCAAAGTAATTAAATTCAACAAAATGTTCCATTTAAGAAACATGTTACTTTTTTATTTCAAATATCACTATGCCACTACATATAAAAATACATCAGTGATGCAAGTAATCTGTTGACTTGTCATTAAACTCATCAAAATGGAATTTCAGAATAAACTCAAATTGGATCTTCCAAAGTTAGTTAAGAGAAAGGCCGATGAAGGCCTTACAAATAGTGAATCTGCTGTTTGAGATCCTGCTGTTGCCATGTTTTGGCTCTGGATTAAAAATTTGAAATGCTTTAATGCCCATCTTTTTAAAGTAGGACTAAAGGCCTCACTGGTTTGCAACATATGCAATCCTGAACTTTCAAGTAACAGCTGCCATTCAGACACGTACATTGCACTTAAAAATTTCAACATGAATTGTCCAAAAGTATTAAGAACTCAGAAAGCAAATAACCTAAATGTTAACACCAGGCATTTGTATGAAAGAATATTGAAATATTCAAAACTTACTCTCCATGTCTTTAATGAAATCCTGTTGAAGAGGGACAGGAATCAATGGTTCTGGAAGTTCTTCAAAAAATATTATTAATAATTTTGCTACAGAGGATACATTGCCATCTGTTTCTAAAGCAGCATCAACAGATTTAATAAATTCAACTTTCAAATTCTCCTTTCTCTCATCTCCTTCAAGGAACAAGCGTTCATGAAATAACCCTGAAAACAGATAAGAATACTTAAGCTCATGTTCATGAGAACTTGAAATTTAAATACAGTTACACAAAAATAACATGAGCAAGTTTCACATTGTAGAAAGAAAAGGTTTTTATTTAGTTAAAAGATTGTCCCTTTTTTTTATTTGTATGCAGTTGAACATAAAAGAAAACATAATTCCAAAATATTGCCCTACTTAGTTAAAAAATTGAAAAATTCTTGAACACGTTCGCTACCGATAAGTTGCCATTTTGTCAAATCTCTCCAGCTGCCAAATCCCACCTGCTAAGCTATACTGATTGAAAAAGAGAAACTTAGTAAACAGGAAATGCACCCTGGTGCGGAAGAAGAAGCAAAAGTGTTAAAGATAGCAGTTTCTACTTTCTTTGTCATGTTTTTAGCCAGCTTTCTTGCAAACGTTTTTAAAAAATGAACAAAGAGATAAAAGGACGCTTGAAAATATTGCTACCAAAAAAAGTCAAAAAACGAAATATAATTTAAATGTAAAATAAAAGATTGGAATGTAGGGTTTTGAGATGGGACAAATGTGTGTTCATTTGTCCCCCTCCCCCTTCCTCCTACTAACTTTCTAGGAAATAGTCTGATTGCAACATTTTTTTTTTTTTTTGAAAGATCTTGACGCAGACACATAATTCTCATAGTCTTTTTTTAATTGTAACAAATTTTCGCTCAATTTTAAACAGCTCTAAGAAAAATTTAACATTAGTGTTTGTGGGAAAATTAAAAACAAATTTTGATCCCAAACTCAAAGGCAAATTTGAAAATCTATTAGAAGATCATATTCAGATACAATAGACGGTTGATAAACACAAGACAAATTATTGAAATGACTTACATAGATCAAATACCCAGAAGTTTGTTTGAAAAATAATATTAATTTATCAGTGAGAGCAAAAGCACAACTATGTGATGCAAATAACTCACCATGCTTCTCGATATAGCAGCAAAGACGGGACAATATAAAAGGAACTTGTGGAGCAACATGTGGCGTTGTGCCCATCAGATTTTTCAGACAAATTCCAAATACTGTTGTCTTGGTAGTGTTGTTTCGCTCCAACGATCTCTCAATAGTTTGTATCTCAGTACTTCTTTCACTGTCAGGTCCAAGGCAGCCCTGAAAATGATAATAAATAACTGTGTAGTTTGATATGAACAGCAATAAGCATAGGGATGATGTTTAGAAATTTGTGTGAAATTATTTAACTTAGTTCATGTACAAATAAAATAAAATTGTATGGCATTATTTATCATTAATTCAGATCTTAAAAACTTTTAATGATAATTTTACTTTTCATGTTGTTTTGTTGATTGCTAATGCTTCATATTTTAACTATTTCTGATTGCTTCTAACAATATATACTGTTTTTCAGTTTTAGGCATCCATTTTGCACAACAATAATTTTATGAGCAACATTGCAATTTTAGCCATGCCTACAAAGTTTTTGCAAAGGCACCGAAAACCCTCGCAATATCTATTGTGCCATATGTTCTCCCAAAATATATACTTTTATAATTACGACACAATTTATTACACCCTAAATCTAATAAAGTGAAGGTATCAGAAGAATGAAAATATGAATAGGTTCAGAATTAGTTATGTTTAATAGAGCTCTTCAAATTGGTGTACTCAGAATGTAACTCTGTTGGACTTATTTTTTCAGCTATTTTGAGATAATTCCTTTCGCTGAAGCTTCTGGAAAACCACCAATTTCAAGTTGTGGCCCTTTAAATACTGTGAGAGCAGTAATATAATAATTGCACTATCACTGCAGAAGGGGCCCATTTTTCTCATATTTTTTCATTTAAATAAATACTTTGTTAAAGTTTGTCAAATAATTTGAAAGCAGCAACATCAAACTTTCTTGAAAATCAAAACTATCAAATAGAAAGAGAAAATTTTTAAAATCCTCACCTGATCTTCAGGGCATAAATCTGCTGTGTCAGAACACAAAGGTGCTCTCATGCTAGTACTTCACCGTAGTTACTCGTAACAAAAAAGTAAAATCTGTAATGAATGGCAAAAGGAAACATTTGCATTCACTAAAAACATATTAAATGGATAAAACATGTAAGTCACATAAAAAGAACTGTTTACCAGTTTGTACTAGCATTAAAGTGCAAGTATTATAATGAATGTAAAGAAATATATATGACTATATATATTTCTTTACATTCATTTACTTTACATACAACTATGATAGAATTTTGGTTTTTAATAGTAAATTCATAATTCTGATTAGAAAACTAATCTAACTCCATATTTTTGAGAATGACATATTATAGAATGATAATATTGAAATCAAAGATAAAATTCATCAAGTTTTCTTAACTTGAAGTCGGACCTAGATAATATAGACGAACAAACGAGTGACATCACAGAAAATTTTTAAAGTTTGTTGACAGTTGTAATGTTCAGAAATCATGACTTGTTTTAAGTTTGTTCCTAATGCAATCAGCTAATATTTAACCTAATTCATTTCATCTTTTCTTTTTTTGAAAAACAAAGATGAAAGAAAAAAGTAACAATTCTTCTGTCAGCCTTATATAAAATTTAAAACTGTATGCAAATTCAAATAATTTTTTAAAAATTTTCTTAAAAAAAAGTGCTTTAGAATCCTACAGTACTACCAACAACAAAAATATCAAGTTATATAAAGTAGAGGCACACTACCATGAGGTTGATTGTCTACAAGTCATGATTAATCAATGTATCAGTTTCGTATGTAACAAGTTACTGCCCCACAATGAACAAAATCAAGACATAGTTCAGATAGAAAACTTTCTTAATAAATAACTTTTTAAACGAAATGTCAAAACATTCTGCAAACTTTGAAAATTTTCTGCAAACAGCATTTGCGTGTTCATCTATATTATCTGGGTTTGATTACAATAGAAATAAGTTAAAACTCAGCAAAAACTTTAACTTAAGAATTTTTCTATTTTAAACAAACATCAGTTTTAGTAGCAAAATATAAACACTTATGAGTTTCAACACCACACCCTATTCTTTATCCACTTAGAAATATATAACTAAAGACAATAATACTTTTCTCTGTGGTCTTAGAATTTTTTTAAAAATAATATATGAATTTAACTTAAACGTTTTAAAAGCTAAAAATTAAACAAGATAGTCAACTGTATTAAGAGCAATATAAATTAAGCGCATTAAAATTAAAGCAGTATAAATTGAATGCAAATAGCATTAGGATCATAGTAAGTAGACCACAAAACAAGCATTTCAAATAAAGCATGAAAAGCAATAAATATTAAATCAAAATAAAGAAAGCATTGCAAACAGAATGGTACTGATAATAATTAAGTACATTACCTACCACAAACTACTAATCTATTGTTAAGCAATAATGTACAACAAAATACGTAACCACTACAAAGAATTTGCAGGAATGAACACAGATTCTTCACTTGGCACGAACCAGAGCCTGCTGGGAGGTCTAGGAATGCACAAAAGATCTGTTGTAAAGTCAGATCTTATTCTGTGGAGGCAACAAAGTGATCGTGATCAACAAACATAGTTGAACTTTCCTATGGCTGTTTGAGAAACCGGCAAGACACCAGCCGCAAAGATAGCATTCGCTACTGTGAGGCGACTCTCGATTTAGCTGTGGCTGAAGGCCACAACTGGAACAGGCAACTTATTTTTTAAGCTGCCTCCTACACCTCCCCCTTCCTCTCAGCCAAGCAAAGGAAAACCTGCAAAAGAAAAAATCGTTACCATACAGAAGGACATACAGCACAAGAATATTTTAACAGATGGGCAATGCCACTGCGACAAGACATATCAATTTTCCCAGAACAGCCTACAGAGATATTAAATAAGACTAATTCTTGGTTCAGTGCATGAACTTTATGAAGAACATAAACTTAGCTTCAATATAATGCAGTTAAATTTTGAATATTTCCAGAAACAATAGTTAACCTTTAGGAGCCGGGCGGTACACATGCTGTACCGAAACTATTTTTTTTTTAGAGGACGGGGTTGAGATTTTCACTCGAACCCTTTGAGCCGGGGATTTTTTTCAGGTTTCATACATCTGGTACGACAGTTTATACCTTCTCTTTTTAATGGAAAAGAAATCTGTGGTGCAACTGTCGTACTACCTGGGTCGAAAGAAAAATTTCTAAAAAACAGCCTGGTTCCAAAAGGTTAAATAGTCCTTATTTTGTTGCATGAACTCCACTTTTATATAATGCAGTCAAATTCTGAAGATTTCTAGAAATGACATTTAAATAGTCCTTGTTTTATTGCAACACTATAAAATGCAATTAAATTTAATGATTTCAAGAACAATACTTAAATAGTCCTAGTTTAATACATGAATTTTATGAAGAACATAAACTCTACTTCTATACAATGCAGTTAAATTTTCAAGATTTAAAATAACAACATTTAAACAATATTATTTGCCCAATAACTGACATATCTCATAATATACATCCATCACAGAGTCAAAAAGCATCGTGTAAATATTGTTTCTGAAAATCTAAGAAAGTAAGCTAGTTTTAAAAAATTTTAACCACCTTGCAGTTTATGACGAGATATCGAGATATCTCGTCCATTTAACATGTGTTACTGGGGCTGCCCAACTACAGGGTGGTTAAATAAGAGAATTATCGAGTTAAAATTCATCTAATAACAATTAATAAAACATGTGTCTTTGCTGCAAATTTTAACATCTTCATTTAAAAGTTAAAAAAAAGAGAAAAACAGTCATGAAGTTTCTGAATCTAGAATGATAAATCATAGGGTGATTGATTAAAGAAAAGTTAAAGGGTGGCTGTGATACATTGAAACTTGACCTTAACAATGTTTACTTCTTAGTGAAAGAGTGTGACATTATTGCTGCACAAAGTTAGATTTGAAAAATGTTCACAAAGAATTTGAGTTGGAACACAATGCTAAACTTCTGAAAAAGCAGTCCAAAACTGGGAGCTAATCACCCTTAGAAAGTGCAACAAAGTTTTGCCAATGTTGTTATTTTTTATCATTCACACAGCACAGGATCGTTCATTGCTTTGATCTGTTTATTGAACGTTGATTTGAACAACTTCATTTACTAAAAAATGGTACAGGTGATCTCTATGCGAGAGTAACTAATGTCATTGAAAATGTTTCATTGAATCAGTAAATAATATATTCCTTCAAGGAAACTGCAGCTAACATTATATAAAAGAAAGAACGTACATCAATCAAACTGTTATTAAAATTATTTCATTTAGGTTTAAATGCATAAAGCAATTGCAGTTCCCTTTTAAAGATGTTTCTGGATAGTACAGTCATATCTGTTTTGCAACAGATTTGCTGTACAGTCAAATCTCAGATTACATTCCAGTATGGTACAAAATTAAATACTTAGATTTTATTTCAATGTTCATTAGTCAAAAAAATGCTCATTAATTTTTGGGGGATCATGCTGACCAATTCATTTGAGGATTTGGTCATTTAGATCCATTAATATTAGAACAACACATCCCTAGAATAAAAATTATCAAGGTCAAGCTTCAACTTATTAGAGCCACATTATACATTGCAATGAACTTGTTTTAACAATGTAAATTTAGAGCTGAGCTTGTCTGTTTTGGTTCAAATTTTAATTTAATGCATACAATTTCACTTTTAGTTTAGTATCTAAAGTAAACTTTACCACAAGTTTCATTTTAACAAATATTTTGATTAATCAAAATGCAATGCATTTGCAATAACATAATATATTACTTGGCAATATGATTCATCAAAAATATATGTGGGATAATTTGTTTGAAAAATATTTAAGCATTATTTATTTATTTTCAAACATTAACATCATTCCAAATTATTTATTTTTTTTTTAGTAAATACAACTATACAATCAATTCATTCACTTTGTTGAATTTGATTATTTTTAAAGTAAAAAAGTGCCTAAATTTAGTCTTACCAAAGTGCAATAAACATTTTTGTTGTATATTTATTATATTACAATGATTAATACACAATCATTTTATTTTAATTATATGATCAAGTGAAAATATTTTTCCATTAATTGCAAGAAAATGTTTATTTAGTTGAAATATGTAATAATTTTATTACGTGATTGCAACAAAATTTAGAAGTGATATTATAAATCGGCCACTGCTGAGAGATAGCATTGAAAAAATGATTTTTCACAACAATTTCAGGGATTGTGGTATGATAAACATAGAAAGTTAAGTTCGCAACAAAACATTTTACTCATACATAATATACACAAAAAAGGATATAAAAAATGTTATAGTACATCTCTAAGTACAATTTGTATCTGTGAAAAGTTTATAAATTGTAAACATGAATGTTGACCATTCATAAAAATATTTTCAGAGAAACAACCGCTTTAAAAGCTCTTTTTATACATAAATTTAACAATCTTCCCCTCCCCCCCCCTATAAAAATAATTATTATACTGGAACATGAGGAAAATCTTTTGCAGATTTGTATCATTAGGTTACAAAATTCTCATTTTTATTGTACATACAATTTTATATTTTTAATAATTTCAATTAATTTTTTAAAAAAATTTTAATTTAAGAGGAAAATGATATTCAGAACATCAAAACTCAAGATACTACGTAATTTATACAAAATTGACCAGAAACATGGCTTAGGAGTTCACCACTTAATTAAGGAAGTTCTGGGGCTATTTTGGTGAAATTGCAGTTTATCTTTGAGTGAACTAGTTCATTCTTTAATAAACACAAACCGTGAGAAAAGTTTCCATAAAATTAAAAATTACCTTTTAACTTTATCAGATATACTGAATAAAAAAACACTACTTTCTAGATCGTGTTAGATATAAGTGGTTCTTAGTCGTAATTTTACACCCAAATTTTTATTTTTATTTAACACTTAGATTTAGAAACCTAGGTACCAAAGTTGAAGCCTAAAGTTAAGGATTAAACATTAAAACTTTTTTTTTTTTGCTGATTCATCATGATAAAAATCCTTGATTGACTTGGAGAATTAAAAGTAATTTTAAAACAATTCATTTTGCCTTTGGAAACCTTTTTCTTTTGCATGTTTTACAAATATTTTTAAAAATTTGCTACCCGCATTTCTATTTAATCAAGATTTTTTTCTTTTTCTTTTGATATGAATACCTTTGAGTCTATAAAAATTGCACATAAATTGTTCATTTTACTGCCTAAAAACTTATCCCAGGTATTATCCTGATGTCCAAGTTTACATTCTTATTTCTAAAACTTTTTCTAGATTGTTCTGTAACATATTAATCAGAATAACTTATGTTTCCATTCATACAAACAACAGTTACATTTTAATAACTAGAAATTAACACAAAACCTATGAATACAATTACAAGAATGAAAATATAAGTTGATTTTGAAGTCTAATAATTATTTGTGTATACAAAACAATAATTATTTGTGTATACAAAACAATTACTACTAAAACCATGACTGTTTTTCAAAATGTAAACATTTCAAGCTATTTAGACAAAAAATTAATAAATATTCACAAGGCAGAATTAAGCAGTGATACTTGATGTAAGTCATGTACTGCAATCAATCTATTAAAAAACCATGAGATTACATTAGATTGAATTTGCAGTGTAGGCCTCGATAAAGCGAATGATCATTAATGGCTCAGTTTTTTAATTTATTACATTGGATCAGTTTCAAGCTAAATGTATCCCTCTTTAAAAAAATAATAATAATAATAACGTTGAGGAAACTGCAACAGTGTATGCTGCACTTTATGTTCAGAGAAGACCCCATAGCACCAACAAATTTTGATAAATTCTGTACAAAAATACTTTAGACCACAGGAATTTGCACTTCAAAGCTCTTTTTTTCTACTTTATCTTTCTTAATTAAATTTTTAAGCTTAAATGTCATAGAAAATGCCAATTAAAGAGTTAAATAGTTTTCCATACTCCTGAACAGCATATGTGTTATATTTAAAATCGCACTAAATGCATTTGGTTTTTATTTTCCCAATTAATTCTAATTTGACAAAAAGTTGCTCAGAATTTAATTAAGCTAAACTTTCAGGAAATTTACTACATTAAAGTACAACACAATACAAGAAATACAGATCATAAAAAAAGTACGTTCATTGTTTTTCGGAATGATTTAAAACCATACCTAAGTACCATAGAGCAGACAGTATCGATTAATGGCTAATAATGTAGGACAGTATATGGGAAGCGAGAACCAATGACAAGCAAAATTTCTTTACCTTCGCACAGATCGAGAATGAATACAAGGGAGTAGCAACATATACAGGAAAATCAATATCGTATTTCAAAATAAACATTCAGCCCTTGCGGGGGTGTGAACGTCTCCAGTCGAGATAGTGTTTCAAAATATTGATTTACACGAACGTCTTGCACACAAGTAAACACAATTTCCGGCAGGGTAAAAAAACAACTTCTCATGCACAAAAAATACAAGTCATAAGCAATTATCGTTATTGCATGTAATAGAAATAGATCTCTTTTTTTTTCAAATATACGTTAAAAATTACAAAATATTTTCACAAGAAGTTTGTTGTTTAATTTTTATTCCGTTCTAAAATTTTCTAGTTTGCGAAAAAAAAATTATTAAATTTATGAAATAAAAACAGCATTGGAATCATGCATTGCAAAAAATAGCGCATATAAAATTAATCAAAAACGGTCCCATTATTTTCATCATGCTCTGCCAAGTCGGGTAAAAAATAAATCATACATAATCACAGGCAGGAGCCAGATGCTCTTTAAAAAACTAAAACCCCGTTCCTACGCTCCGGTCAAATTCCTTGCAATTTTTTTTGAAGGACGAAAAATGAAGAAAGGAAAAATGAATACTTACAACTTCAAAGTTAATATTCTCCCAGTGAAATTAAATTTCGAGATCAGCCCCTATGACGCAGAATTCATTAAAAGTCAGTGCGAGCCTCAGACAAAAATGGCCGAATGTGCAGAGCGATTTAACATTCGCAGAGGAGAATCAGAGGATCATGGTAGGGTTACCATACGAGTTGAATGAAATTCTCGCCACTTCATGACTTTTGTCGCCAAAAGAAGACTTTCGGTTATTTTCCGACTAACTTACGCAATTCAAAACTAAGTAGCGATTATTTTCAACTAAAACATTTGAACCATTAAAAAAATGTTTATTTCTGACAAATTAAAGCATTCGCAATCAAGGGTTGCAGACAGTTTTTGAAACAATGTTTTCAACTATTAAAAACTTTTTTTTTTTTTGCGAATTTCCTCAAAAGTTGATAATTCCGTGGTTCTAAAAATGATAATTTTACATACATTTCAGTCAATCTTTTCAAAGTTTGTTTTTTCTAACTATCCTTTTTTGTTACGAAACATGCAAATAAATTGAATATTTAAAACATAAACTGCCATCAAACAAATAATTATTTCACGCAGTAGTGCAGATTTTATTCCTGCTGAATTTCAGTAAAGGCATCATGTTGATAATTATTCATCCCACTTTTCATTTCTCACAATGATAAGATGTGGTTTAAATGTTTAAAAAAAAAAGTTTGATCCTAAAATTAAATAAGTTGAAGTAACAGTAATTAATTATTATTAAAACTCCATAACAAAAAACTCTTACTTATATGTTTGTTAATATTTTTAAGGAGCAAGTATAAGGTTCAAAAATATCCTAAAACATATTTTTCACTATCAAGTACACTGCAAAAAATGAACTGATGTTTTACAGTAAAATAATGGCAGTTGAAGTTCAAATTTAAAACTGTAAAATGCACAGTAATAAACTGTAAAACTAACAATTTTGCAGTTTATTGCCGCAAAATTTAGCTGTATTAGACTGTAAGGGCCCTGCTCCATATCGACGTAAAGCAGAAAAATTAGGCAGAAGCGTAAAATGGATTCAATGGTGTTCCTATGGAAAGTACCCGGATTTTCGGTTTCTGCCTTCATTTTCGGTCGCGTTTTACGCTGATGTGGAGCATGGCCCCTACGGAAATTACTCGGACTTTCGGTTTCTGCCTTCAGTTTCGGTCGCGTTTTACGCTGATGTGGAGCAGGGCCCTAAGAGCAACAAAATAATACTGGCAGCAGAGGTTCCAGTTTAAAACTCTAAAATGCACGGTAATAAACTTTTTCTTTTTTTCGAAAATACGTCATCCCTTTGTACATATTCAACAATGTTAAATTTAACAAATTGCGGGATGACGTATGTGAAAATGTACAAAGCAACCTACATGGGTAAACATTCAATTTGGTATATACACAAGACAAATAATTTTGATTAATAGTAAATTAAAATAAAAATATAAGTAAAATATTTACATAAAGGTAATGGAAAAAATAAGTAAATAAAATAAATGAAAAAATAAATAAAAAAATAAATGAAAAAATAAATAAAAAAAATAAATAAAAATAAAAGTAATTAAAGGTATAAATAAATAAATATATAAAGACAAAAACTAAATGAAAAAAAATGACGGTGATAAACTGTTAAATTAGCAATTTTACAGTTTATTACTGTAAAATTAGCAAGTTTACAATTTAGTACTGTAAAATACTATAAAACTGTACTACCAATTTTAGTTTTTTACTGTAAAATTAGCATTTTTTACAGTTCAGGAACTATTGAATAAAAGTAACTCCAAGTTGAACATAAAACAGAAATACAAATTAATTTATTCACGGAGAGTTAGACATCCAAGTCAAGGTTTCGGTGAAATCATTAAATAAGAAAAACTTTCCGAATCCGGTTTCTTCGGCCGTGACTAATCGAAGATCAAACGAAAAATTCTAATTTTACTTGCATTAATTTTTAAGAACTTGTTCTCTTCCACTTCTACTCTGTCGAAATAGATTTCTCAGCATTTATAGAATGATGTAGAAAGGATGATTCTTGATAATATTCCATTTCATTTCATAATGGTTCTTGCGATTTTATTTATATTCAGTGAGTTTCTGAGTATAAATTTCGAAATAGAAGCAAGCAGTATTATGTAAGTTTATATTTTAAGGTTTTCACTTATCTTTACAGAAAAGATGAGAAATAATTAGTTGATTAAAATGTGAGAGAAAAATCTATAGTATCATTTTTCGTATGAAGCATTTATTCAACGAAATTCAAAAAGGATCATGCGACGATAACTTAAAGTAGACTGACCAGTGAATGAACACTTCCAATGAATGAACATCTCGTTTTTTTCATGGAAAAATAAGGTTCTGAGATATTTTTTTAGATTAATCCATTAATGCCTAGCGTCCCTTTTTAGGGACGGTCCAAAAAAGGGTCTGAATTTCCGCAAAATGTACATTTCAACCAAATAATACCGTTCAATTCGTACCTTGGTATTGTTTCAATTCGTTATTAAAAGATTGCAGCATATAACCAGCCAGCCACCTTGTCTAGTGGTCAGAGTAGTCTGCCATGGATGGTGTGGCTTATGGGTTCGAGTCCCGGCTTGGGCATGGATGTGCTCTCTCTCTCTCCTGTCCTTGTCCTTTCTTTGTATAAATGTGTTGTTGTGTGAAAGGATGCCTACCCTATAAACGGGTACCTATGGCATGCGTGTACTGTGGAAGTCGGACTTCACACCAAATAACGGTAGATTAGGAAAAGTGAAGCAGCGCACCCCAAATTGTCAGCCTGGCTGGCACACGACAAAAAAAAAAAAAAAAGCATATAACCATTATAAAGTGTGCTCTGTAGCCATTTTAATATGATCTTTATCAAAAATGACATCGCTCACAATCTCAAGAAAAAAGCTAAGTTTTCAAAGTTAATCCAAGCTTATGTTCATTGCTGATTTAATTTCTTCTTAAAAATTTCTATTTAAATATTATATCGTAGGCTGAAAAAGTTTTAGAAAAAAAGTGTGTACCCTCTGGGGTCTATCGTAACTTTTAAGGGACGATTTTTCTTTCCTTAATAAAAAAATTATTTTTTACATAATATTTTTTTTTATTATTTTTCCTGCCCATTAAACACTGTTTGTAACCAGTACACAAAATATCTTCGGGAAAAAAAAAAAGTCAGGCATTAATGGGTTAATCAGCAGAAGTAACTCCTTTCTACACATTTACCGAAAGAAAATGACTAGAAAATACTGCATTTGTTCACTGGTAGGGGTGTTCATGCACTGAGTCTTTGCACTTTTTTCCGTTTCAACCCCCCATAAAACCTGATGCAGAACCATAAAAGCTCTCCCAATATTTTTTAAATACTACGTGTATCATCTGAAGTGTTTTTACTGTCGTGTGGAAAATACAACTATTTTTTCCAACGCTATTAATTTTTTTAATTGAAAATTCGCTTAAGTGTTCGTTCACTGGTCGGTATACCCTACCAATCAATCACAAAGATAACAGAAATTGGCATATCAGATATCAAAATTTCAGGTTTGGCCAGCAATTTCATAATAGACTCAAAAAACAACGCAGATGAAACATAAATTGCACACAAGGCTTTTTTTCCGTTAGATTTTAATCCTTTCATTTTAACACGAAGCAGTTTTGATAATTTTTCAGATAAGTAATTTGTAGTTTCCTGTCAAAACAAGTTTTTAAAACTTTCAATGAAACGCTTAAACGAAGTTTTTCTGAATAGATTCAATTTTGATCTAAGCTTTTTTTTTTTTTTCAATCGCTTTACAAAATCCCATTTGACCAAATCGAGCCGCTCACAAGCGTATTTGTTATTAAAGCAGTTCGCAAATCAAAATATTAACTTTTTTTGAGGTGCATAACTTTTGGTTTATATTTTGAAGCTTTAGGGGCATTTCACGGTATTTATGACATAGTCCGTAACAAAACTTTTTAAAAGTTTAAAATTTTTATATATATTGAAAAAGTACATTCTAAAGTATATGAATATCATATTGCTTTCATAGTTCACTTTATATTATGTTTGTAATTGCACTCTACATTGAATTTTTCTTTAAATCTGGTTTAAACCGATTTTTAAGCCAAAACTGGTACTTGAGACAGATAAAGTAAAGGCTCACCTCTAATATAGCTAACAATTTTGATCAAAAAGTGCGTTCTATAAAAAATTATGGATTGTGAAAATGATGACTGTACAGTCCGTAACAATAATTGGAATGAAAGTTTAGTTTACAAAGAAAAATTCAATGTAGAGTCCGTAACAGTAAAAATTGCATTTTCAATGTTCCGAATGCAATTACAAACATAATA
Organism: Uloborus plumipes; assembly: GCA_038373865.1. Classification (NCBI taxonomy): domain Eukaryota; kingdom Metazoa; phylum Arthropoda; class Arachnida; order Araneae; family Uloboridae; genus Uloborus; species Uloborus plumipes. Next base: position 43,507 of record JAXGGA010000926.1, read on the forward strand.
TAAAGTGAACTATGAAAACAATATGATATTCATATACTTTAGAATGTACTTTTTCAATTTTAAACTTTTAAAAAGTTTTGTTATGGACACCCCTATGTCACAAATACTGTAAAATGCCCCTTTATGAAGTTTGATTTTTCTTTTTCTTTTTTAAATAAATTTACAAAGAAAGGACCCTATGAAAAATCCCGGACCTGTATTTTTAAAATTAGAATTGCTCGCCCCATCCCCTTCTCTTTTCTTTCCTCGATGCTAAATTTTTGTATGTATGTTTGGATGTTTGTATCATAGACGGCTCATACAGGGGGGCAGGGGATTGGGGGGGCGATTGGCCTCTCACTTCCAAAAGTAAAGGGCTTTTCGCCCTCACTTTTCAAGGGTAAAAAGTAATGATCGAGCGAAAAAGTGATTTTTTACTCAGTGGATTGATTAATTTCGCTAAAATAAAAGCTGAAAGTTCCAAAAATCGAACTTTTTTCCTGTTATTTTATAAGAATTAATGAAAAAAAAAAGGCAGGTTGATTTTTGAGGTCATTTTCCTCATTTTTTAGAAGTCAATTAATCAGCAATGTCAAAGTCCACTATTATAATCAAATTGTAGCAAAAACCAGCCGCCTATGGTTTGTACACTGCAAAAAATGAACTGTTGTTTTTACAGTATAATACTGGCAGCCGAGGTTCCATTTTCAAACTGTAAAATGCACAGTAATAAACTGTAAAACTAGCAATTTTATATTTCTTACTGTAAAGTTAGCAATTTTACAGTTTATTGCAGTAAAACTTAGCTATATTATGCTGCAAAAACAACAGCATAATACTGGCAGCTGAGAGGTTCCAGTTTAAAACTGTAACATGCACAGTAATAAACTAAAATTAGCAATTTTAAAGTTTATTGGTGTAAAACTAGCAATTTTTACAGTTTATTACGATAATATTAGCTGTAATTATACTGTAAAAAACAACATTCATTTTTTGCAGTGCATGTATACGAAGACTGACAAAAATTGCAAAATATTAGGAGCCAGAAAATACTTTTAGCGTAAAATGTTTTGGCGCCGGATAAATTATTTCTGAAGTTCATGAGAAAAATTCAGTAACATGGCTTCTGAAAGATTTTTAGTCTGCGCGAACTTGTCGCCACACAAGGTTCTTTTTTTTTTTTTTTTTTGTCCTGGCGGCGCGGTACTTGTCGGATACACGACACACACACACTCTCTCAAAGAATTTTTTATTTTTTAGAAAAAAGACCAGAAAGTGTGAAATAACCTCCCACCACCAAGAGCGCCTCGATGGGAGGTCACTGTGACCTCCCAAAAATTTCCGTATTCGGCACATTTTGCTGATGTTTCGGCAATTTGAAGACAACATTGCAACATTGAGATTATTTGTTCTTTACAGTTTTTAGAATTGATTTTTAACCCTTTATGTCCCAAATTAATTTAACAATGAATTTTAAAATATTTTTTGTTTTTTTGAGTTGCAAATGCATCGGAAAACATTTTTACCGAGCATAAAAATTTTGAAATTTTTGAGGGTCTAAGACCCCTATGCCTTAGGGCCCCCAAGAAAACTGTTTCCGATCACAGGTACCATCTGTCAGCCCCTCAGCGAACTACAAGGAGTGGTACCCAAAAGCTTCAGCATGATTCCAGCCGTTTTGGATTCATTATACTAAATTAGTATCAGCGGGACTTCTGAGTCCCATCGGGGATGAAGGGTTTTAGATGCATAATGTTTTTTTTCACTAAATGTTATGCACGTACGACATGTGTACGTGCATGCTTGTATTTTATCATTCGGTAAAATTGGAAATCCTTTCGGCAATTTCATAATTTTTCTCCCTCCCAAAAAATTTTGGTCGGGGCGCCCCTGCCCACCACCAAACCAGATCACTTCAAATCACCCTTCGTTCTCCGTAAAATATTCCCGCAACTTATTGTCAAACTTTCATCAAAAAGAGGTTGCGGCCTTGCAGGTAAATATCTCCTGCCAAGTGAAAAAAAAAAAAAAAACGCTGACGATATTCAACCATCTCCAGGCGAGAACGAGCGACTCTGCCTCTCGACGATCGATGAGGGCGGATGAAAGGAAATAAGAGGGTTGGAATTCCGAAAAGCGATCTCTGTAGGTCATTGTACAGGAATAAAGTAGCCACGTGCCTGACCTACAAACTGGGAGAAACAGTTCGAATCACTCAACCGCATTCTGTACATCCCCGCCGCCTTTGAATAATTAACACGTCAGGCCTTTTCGAACGCGTTTTTTAAAAACCCGATATGAAGAGGGTGTTATAAATAGGAACAAAAGAGAGATTGTGGAAAACTGTTACGCGCGTTAGGTGCACATTATTTTTAACAAGCGTTAAGTTATTTTTATTTTTTAGAAGAGATACGAAAGATGCTTGTGATACTTGTTCAATTTTTACCGCTAAAGAGCTTTTGTGATAAACGAGATCAACAATTGTGTTCCACCTTTGAAAGTTGCTGATTAGAAAGATTTGCCCACTAATTGCCTTTAAATCTGTTTTAGGATGGTGCTTAAAACTCATTAATTTTTACACTCTCCCAACAAAATAAATAAATAAATATATAAAGTAAAAAATAAATAAAAATAATAATAATAGTAAACTAATAATGATGACAAGCAACAAACTGAAAAAATGGTTATAAAAAGAGAAAACCGTATAGAAACGCAATGGCGTACATGCAATGTACCACCAACTCGGTTACTCCATGCAAGAAAATCCTCGGTTATTCCTTCTCTTTTTACATAATAAACAAATGACTTATTTGACTTCTACAATAAATACAGAAGATACTACTTAAAAAACGGAATGAATCAAACGGGAAAATAAATCATGAAAACAGATAAATCCCTTTTGACAGAACAAAGAAAGAACCCAATTTCATCTTAAATTAAGTACAGATGTTACTACAGAAAAAGACCCAATGACTCAGGCGATTTAGAATAAATCATGATTTCTTCAATGATTCACTAATTGGGGAATCCATTTATTCTTTCATTAAAAAGTACTTTGGATATAATTAGTAGAAATTTGAAACACCAATCACATGCGACGATACTCTTCATTGAAAATTGATTTCGATACTTCCCCCCTTCTGGTTCTCAACAAAATCAATTATCTTTACTTCCTCTAAAATTCCATTTTGACTACAAATCTCTAACTTTTTTTTTTTCTTTTTTGGTCAATCCAACAGACTCAGAAGAACTCAGCACATGAAAAACACCGACTTAATTAAAGGCAAAAAGAGAAACGTTGCCAAAAACCTACTATAAAATTAGAACTAAAGTCAAAAGGGAAAAACATTCTTGTTCGGAAACAAAAATTAAGCCAAGAGTCGAAGGACAATAGGAGTCATTGACTCTGTTTAATGTTGAATAGGAACATGTATTTCCGGAGAAGTGCAGTTTTTGGACAACGTAAAAAAAGATTATTAACTAAATTGTTTTTATTTAAAATAAAGGTAGCATACATTTTATTAAGAAAAATATTTTTTCTGAAGTTCTAATTTGTAAATAACAGGTATTTCGTAGATTGGACAATTAACCTATGAAAACAAAAAACCGACTTAATTAAAGACAAAATGAGAAATGTTGCCAAAAACCTACCATAAAATTAGAACTCAAGTCAAAAATGAAAAACATTCTTGTTCAAAACAAAAATTAAGCCAAGAGTAGAAGGACAATAGGAGTCATCGACTCTGTTCAATGTTGAATAAGAACATGTATTTCCAGAGAAGTGCAGTTTTTGGACAACGTAAAAAAAGATTATTAACTAACATATTTTTCATTAATAAAGGTAGTATACACTTTTTCAGAAGAAGAGTTTTTCTAAAGTTCTCGTTTGTAAACAGCAGGTATTTAGTTGAATTGTCAATTCACCTATAAAAAAAAAACTGACTTAATTAAAGATAAAATGAGAAGTGTTGCCAAAAACCGACCATGAAATTAGAACTCGAGTCAAAAGTGAAAAACATTCTTGTCCGGAAACAAAAATTAAGTCAAGAGCCAGAAAGACAATAGGAGTTATTGACCCTGTTCAATGTTGAATAAGAACATGTATTTCCGCAGAAGTGTAGTTTTTGGACAGCGTAAAAAATATTATTAACTAACATGTTTTTCACAAATAAAGGAAGGATACTTTGTTAAGAAAATTAGTTTTTTTTTTTTAATAAATAAAGGAAGGATACACTTTGTTAAGAAAAATTGTTTCTCATAAATAAAGGAAAGATACACTTTGTTAAGAAAAATAGTTTTTCATGAATAAAGGAAGGCTTCACTTTGTGAAGAAAAATAGTTTTTCATAAATATAGGTAGAATACAGTTGAGAAAAATAGTTTTCTATAGTTCTCATTTCTAAATAACAGATATTTGGTTGATTGCTGTATTAAGTTTAGTGGTGGTATTTGCTGTACAGTTGTCAGGAGAATACTTTGGTAATTGGAATAAAGGTTGCCGGAACCGAAAATTTCCAGATGGATAAAAAGGACAAATTTAACTCTTTAATAGAAGAATTTTTCTTTATATTGCAACACAGATAGATTTAGAGTTACACGTTAGTTGAAGATTCTCAAGCGGAAGATTCAAATAAATAAGTAAATAAATAAATACAACGCAAGAAGAAATTTTGGAACTTACAGAATTAAAAAAAAATGGTGAGAAAGTCCCGGCCCAACTTTTCTCATTTGCTTACATTGAATATGATAACGACGTAGATAAAAAACATATGCCCCACTCCCCATAGTCAAATAAATGGAAGTGGAATCACAAAGATACTGGTGGAACCGCAAATCGTTAAAGTAGGGCGAATAATAGGGAAACAAGTATTATTTAAGTAAAGTTCTTTACTAAATCTTAAGTAAACGTTTACTTAAGATGAAAAAGAAAGTTACATTTACAAAACGATGGATTTACAATATTCCTTGATAAATTTTATGTGTTGCTTAGTCCAGTGTTTGAATACAGAGTTTAATTATTTAAGGTTTTAAAAATAGGTTTGAAAAAAGAAATTGTGCGCTTAGAGTTTCTTCAAAATTACTCCTTAAATAAATGATTATAAATAGAAAACAATAACACACAAATATATTTGTATGTGAATAGAAAATGCTCGAATGAGAACGACTAATTTGTTACCACCAACAATTTCACAAAAAAAAAAAACATTTCAAAAACAGCTCAAGTCACTTAAGTATAATAATATTTCAAAAAGAGAACTGAAATTATGCATTTTTTATTTCGAATAATTATTTATGAATGCATTAATTTAAAAATTTCTCGCAGATCATTTTTTTTTTTCAGAAATATACCGTCAAATACATTCTAATTTATTTATACTACATAAAATGTCAAACCATTGCTTTTAAACATGAAGAGAAAAAATGGAAATAAAAATTGCATGAGCATTGGTAAAAACTGGAATCACGTGAATTTAGTGGATTGGTTTCCGGTCTTGCAATCAAGAATATAAATACAGAAATTGCTATGAATTTTGTATTATGAGAATCCTCATGCGAAGAATTATGACATCAGAAAATCAACACATAGATCAACTTAAATATTATAATAAACTCCAGAAGCTTGTTATAATTTAATTCATATTTTATGAACGTTACGTTTGTTTGGGTAACTTTCTGTGAAATTTTCATTCATTTGGAAAAATGTCAACCTTTTCTGAACGGTACGCCTATGCATTATGCTAAAGCTTTTACAAATGACGCCATACTTCAGCCAGTAAGTAACATCAAATGATCATAAGTAATATTATTATTAAATAGATACATGAATTTATCTTCATACTACTTACAAAAAAGAAAAAAAAAATAGGACTAAATACATTTCTTTGAATCTGATCACTTTATTAAAACTAAGTTAAAGATTTGCTCTTCTTGTATTGTCTTTTGAATTTATTATATTTGATGAAATCATGGCCCCAAACGTTTTCATATGAAAAAAGAAGTAAGATGAGAAGGAAAATGATAAAAAGAAAATAAGGAAGAAAAGAAAAAGAAAAGCAGAAGGTAACAATAAAAAGAGATGAACAACAAAAAAAGAAAGAAAATCAATTCTAAAATAAGATTAAAATTGTAAGCATCAAAACTGGAAACTTTCCTTAAAAATTAATCAAGCCTGATTTCCCAGTTAAACAGCTAATTTTTCTTTCTTTTCTTGTTTTTTCTGTATCATGAAATTGAAATGTAACGTATTTTACTACACTTAAAAATGCTTTTTTAACACTTAGAGAATCATTAATGAAATATAGGAACATTGAAAGGCATTATTGAAATATAAGAAAGATTACATGCAGGCAGCTATTGATCGTGTAATTTAGAAGTAGCATCAAAGATTTGGTAGCATCATCAACTTCAGTTGCTTCAAACGTCAAAGCACCCGAAGTCGATACTACTCGTATTAGCTCACCCCCTGCAGTAAAATCAAATTAAGTTTCATTTTGTCCATTTTTCCCCCACAAAAACTTTGTTACATTTTGTGCCTTCTATCAATTTAATCTTTTTTGACCTGACTTTACTCATAACCACTACATAATATATTCCAAGTAAAATGCTTCTACCGTGTATCCCATTCCATCTCTTTCTCAAACAGTTTCTAAAATTTAAATTTTAGTTTTCTTTCTCTTTCTCTCTCTCTCTCTCATTTTAAAATGTATTCAGAACTAACACTTGCTAACTATTATAAATACGTCCAAGTAAGTAAGTACTTTTACAAACATTTGATAACAAATTAACACTCACTGAAATGAAAATTGAGAAATCAAAACCTTATAAATGGTTACGAAAATAGAATCAGAACAAACACATATGTAACAAAAATATTTAAAAAAAATAAGTTCCATACTGAGAAAAATGAATATCACTAGTGAAAAAATTGAAACGTAACTTTTAAGGTTAAATATTTTAAAACATAAACGTAATATTATAATAATAAACATAATAACACGAAACGTAATGTGCATATAAATAAAAAATAATAACGTTAATAAATGATAAACGAAATTTTAAAAAATCGTAATAATACTTGAAGGGTCCAGGGGGAAAAAGATGAAAGTGACCGAAAAGCAATTTCGAGAAAAACGAAGAGCAAAGTTTGATTCCTCGTAACTCACTTCGTAGTTAATAGAGTTTTCATGCACATTACGGTCGATTCTCTTCTTTTTTCCCCTTATTGTTCTACCAGATGATATTAATTCTTCATAGCCCCTAGATAGCGCTAATATCTCAAAATTGACGAAAAAGTGACTCATCTTTATTTCCCCCCCAAGCCCTTCATTTATTACAAAACTTTTTTGTAAAATATGACATGAAAAAAGGGAACGTAAATAAATAAATATAACGGTAATAAGAAACGTAAATAAACGTAATGTTTGCTTTACGTACGTTCGTAAAAAAATGCAACTATAAAAAATCTAATAAACATAATAAACGTTTATTCGATTTTAATAAAAAGAGAGCAATATCATCCATCACACAAAAGAAAAATCAGATTAGGAGCTCTCAGGATGTTAAGATTGTTATTTACGCAATAAAATTTATCAGTTGCAGTCACAACTTGTCATCCGCTCGTCAGCGGAAAAATATGAATATCTCCCACCAAAATAAACCGACTGCGCGCTATTTTAAGAAGGATGCCTCACGCCGCTTCCTTTTCTGATATTTCTCTCTCTCTCAGTCTCATTGCGCCCAGACTGTCATCTGTCACAGGGTAACTATAGCTATAGCTATCTCTGCGAGCCCGGATAGCGAGGTAGGTATATGTTCCATCCAGCTGTTCCACGTGGAGAGAACACGGCAACCACTACCCAGGAAGAAGTTATCGATCCATGCCTGTGCGCACGTGTCACAGCAGCCTCTCCCTTATTATGTCCTTTTGTCTGGATTCGGGAAGTAAACATCGCTCCCTGGCGCTCCCTAGAAAAATTTACGGGCTGTTTTTCGGGAGTGAAAAGATGAGAGAAAATTTGGAGGAAAGACATTAGCAGAGAGATTTTGGGAGAGAGAAGGAGTTCTATTTTTGAAATAAAGATTTGATGTTTACTGTATAATTAAGTTCGCGAAGGATAAAATTATGGTTAGAGAGTTGGCTGTCAGAAGTGGATTTAAATGAAAGCTGAAGGGACTGAGATCTCACTGATGCTTAACCAGCAGGCCCCCGTAGATATTTAGGGAGGAGGTTGTGGGTTAAAATTTCTTTTGTTTTGAAGCTTTTTGCGTGCAAGATCTTCCTTTCAATAAAAAGTTTTGATATTTTTTTTTCACTTATGATTATTTATTAATGGCTTTAAGGCGAAAGGAAAGCATATACATTATAGTTTCCTTTAATTGGGGTTTTTCATCATGTTTTGAAAAAAAAAAAAAAATCTGCGCGTTTAAAGTAACATCTCTTATAAAAAGTCTTATCAAGTACAGGAAAAAAAGAAAAGATTTATCCAGACAAATAAGAAGAAAAAATAAGCTATCCTAACGAAAAAAAGCACTTAAAAAAAAAAGTTATTTTAAAAATTAAAATAGCACATTAGGAGTGCAGGAAGAGTAAAATGACACCACGTCTTTAAAAATACAAATGAAAATGATTAAAAGAGTTTTCATTTTCATTTGAATTTTTGATCTTTTTTTTATATTTTTAAGCATCAATTACAGACTCTCCCTTTTATGTCCTATTGTCTGGATTTGGGAAGTAAACAATCGCTCCCTGGAAAAATTTACGGGCTGTTTTTTGGGAGTGAAAAGATGAGAGGAAATTTGGAGGAAAGACATTAGGCGAGATTTTGTGGTGTGAGAGAGGAATTCTATTTTTGAAATGAGGTTTGATTTAATAGCGTACCGTAAAATGGGGTTAATCGGAACACTTTTCAGCTTTGATTGTAAAAAAAGCAGTTAAAAGATTTTTTTTAATTTGATTTTTTGGGTAAAAACTTCGGTCTTGCTTTACTTTTGATATTCCAAGCAAAGGCAAAAGATTTTGAGCAATTATTATTAAAATATATAGCAAATTATGGGTGTTCCGAATCACCCCGCTGATAGGGGTCAATCGGAACACTTGTTAAAATTTTTATTTTTTTCAATTTAATCTGTAATAGGTCTCACAAACATGAGTAATATTGATGGGGGAGACTAAGAACAGATAATTATTGTCAAATAAATGTATAATTTCAGTACCAGTAAACGTTTATAATTTGTGAAAATTAAAAATAATTTTGAACTTATGAAAAATGAAAAGTAATTTTAAGAAAAGCTCTTGAATTGAAATGCAAAGATTTAACATGAATGGAAGTCACTCATGTCGTCCACAAATATGTACTTGTCCTTAAAACTAGCAATTGTGACTTGGCTTAAGTTTTTTCATAACATCTCCTGGGATGAACTCTGCCTTTTCTTTAGTTTTTTGAAATTTCTGGGTTTCGGGGATTGTCCTGAAAGATTTTTTCGCTTATTCATCACTGTCTGTGTGCTGGACGTTTACTACATAAAGTCTATGTGACTTTCTCCATTTTATTTTAAGTAAAAAAAAGTCTCCTGGAGAAAAAATCTTTTGAAATCTGTAACTTTTGTCATTCTAAGATCTAGTTGCTCACGAGAAGGGATAAACAGTAATAAATCCTTGTCCCTGTCTTGATTAGAAGAATTGGGGTTAGAATCTTGATTTTTCAAACAATTTCCTTCAAATAAGTTTGAATTGGAACAACAGAACTAAGTGTTCCGATTCACCCCGCAAATTTTTTTCCCATGGCATTTTTCAGAATTCTTCACTTTTATGACACAATTTATAAAAAATGTAAATTCTAATGTGGTATTCTGTTGTTCAGATACATGTATAATTGAAACATACCACTCATAGTTTTTAAATATAAGAAGGTTTGTTCTTGCATATGAAGTTTTGCAGTCTATGAAAATGTGATGTTTTCTAGCATTCCACGTGCAGCCCTCTTTAGAAGCCAGTAGCGTTGCCAGATTGACAAAAGTATTTTTTTCCTACTTCCTATGATCTTACCTTTCTAAAAAAAAATTCATGGCGAAAAGTACCCAATAGTATATTTATGAAGAATTTCTTTGTACGGTTTGGAAGTTTTGTTCCGATTGACCCCGCTGTTCCTATACACCCCATTTTACGGTAATTAATATGGTGAGAAATATAATTGTGGATAGAGAGTTAGCTGTCAGAAGGGGATTTCTTTTGATGTTTAACTTGCGGCCCCATTATAAATTTAGGGAGAAAGGGGATGAAAACTTCTTTTGTTTTGAAGCTTTCTGCTCTCAAGATATCTTCTTTTCAATAAAAAGTTTTATTAATTTATTTATTTTCGAAAAAGTTTGTCCATTTATACTTATTTATTAATTGTACAAAAGCGAAAGGATAGCATAAAGATTTTAGTTTCCATTAATTGGGGTTTTTCACGATTTTTTGAAAAAGTCAAATGTTTCTGCGAGGTTAACGTAGTACCTCTTTTGAAAAGTATTATCATGTACAGAAAGAAAAAAAAAAGATTTATCCAGACAAATATTTTTCCGTTTATGCTTATTTATTAACCGTACGAAAGCAAAAGGATAGCATAAAGATTTTAGTTTCCATTAATTGGGGTTTTTCACCATTTTTTGAAAAAGTCAAATGTTTCTGCGTGGTTAACGTAGTTCCTCTTCTGAAAGTATTATCATGTATAGAAAGAAAAAATAAAATCTATCCGGACAAATAAGAAGAAAAAGTAAAAAATTTTCCAAGCGGCTATTATTGGTTCATGGCACGTTATTGGTAGATTTAAGCGAAAAGAAATTGATTGGAAAAAGATTTAAATAAGATTAAAGAATAAATAAGCATTATGAGAAAAGTGGTGGTTTTATGACAACTCAGTTTTATTTTACGATAAAGTATAATTTAGTAGCTTTAAAAGTTTTTTTTTTTATCTTTCTTTCATTTTTTAATGATTATTTCTTTAGAAAGTCTGCACCACTTTCTTCTGCAAGTGGAATAATTTCAGTAATTCAAATCAAAAGTTCCCTCGTCACTTAAATAACTACAACTTTAACTACACTTAAAAATTCAAAAGTAAAATGTTATTCAACTTCCGCAACATGTACTAACGTTTTGAAAGAGGTGATTTTTGATGCCATGAATATAAAACCAGTGTCTTTCAAATAACAAAAACAAACTTTAAAGAGCAAATTAGAATTTCAATATTATAATAGGATAGTCGAATTGAATTATTCAGATCGTATTTTCACAGACCGGAGCGCAGATGACGAAGAAGGAGAAAATAGAATGGCAGAGAACGCAAGAGCTCTTTAAGGCGTCGCAAATTACTTTGTTTATTTTCTTTCAAAGTAAGTAAAATTTGTAAGCGGATTAATTTAGGAGGTGTTTTGTTTTTTCGGTAGAAAAGATTTTGTATTATGTAAGATTTCGAATAATATTACTTCAGACTGAAAGAGAGAATCAAAACAAAAAACTGCACAAATCACTTAATGATTAGCTCAAAACAAATAAAAACGAAGTAAAGGATCACAAATGTTGTGAAATACATTAATGAGAGACGGAAGGCAAAGAAACAAGAACAGTCATTTTTAATTTTTCCAGGGAGGAGGGGGCAAACGATGTATATTCAATGCAAATAATGCTAAAAATCAACAAAACACACGCCCACTTATAGGTACAAGTATATTAATTTAAGACAGGGGTGGGCCTGTCCGTATTTTACACGAAAACATCCTTTTCTCTTCTTTCATAGTAAAATGTGAACTAGTAAATGCAATATAAACCAGTAAGTAACCACCCCTAAGTCAGTGCTAAGGCAGAAACACGCAATGCACCGCTAACTCTGTTATTCCATTCATGGACTGCAGTTGCATGCTTATTAGGCACTCATCAGCATGGAATAGGAAAATAACCGATACCGGCGGTTGTATTGCATGTTTCTGTCTTAGCCCTGGCTTTGGGGCGGTTACTTACTACTTTATACCCAAGCTCTGCCTTAAAATTTACAAGTTGTACCGTACCAATGTGCGGTTTCTCGCTGGTATTCTAATTTCCCATTAGCTAACAGTTTTTTTTTTTTTTTGGCTCTCTTTGCTTCTTTAAGAGGATTTCTTCCTCCAACTCGGTTACTTTCATATTCCATGCTGATGAGTTGCATAAACACGGAACTGCTGTCCATGGGTGAAATAACAGAGTTGGCGGTGTACTGCATAGTAAATACAATGTTACACAAATTGTCATGAACAAGAATGATTCTAACAAACGTTTTTAATACGATTTTTTAATTAACACTTAGATCAAAGGCTCCCAAACTATTTCAGGCCGAAGCAACCTTTGAAGAATTAGCATTTTTCATGGCACCCTAATCTATTTGTTATAAGATACAATAATACCATGGACTTTTCTCGGCACCCTTTGCCTCTACCTAAGGCAAGAAAGATGTTTCCCGACTCCCATTTTGAAAACTTCTGATTTAGGTAACAGAATACGTCTGGTTTTAGATATTTTTAGCAAAAAATTTCATAGTTTTAAATAAAAAAATAGTACATAATTTTGTCAGCAGAAAACAGAAATTTGTCAAAAATTCCAATATCAAGAGATATTGTTTTGGTTGCAAGTAAGTGATGTCTCAAATTTTTATCACTTTTTTGATAGCTGCTGTGGCATTGTTAAAAGAAAGTATTACAATTTCAGCTTCTGATTTGTGTTATAAAAATTAGTTTCATAAAAATGTACTTTTCTGATAACTGGCTGTGGCACCGTTAAAAGATGGTATGGACAGTTTCAATTTCAAAATTAATATCAATTACAGAGTTCACAGTACATTAAAAGGAACAATGACTTGTTAAAGGAAATGGAAGATATCTAAACTCAGTTCCTCAAAGAAAGCGATGAAGTTTTTATTTTACGATAAGGCGGCGATAAGTTAGTTTCTCGAAAGTACTAATGACGAAAAGGACTGACATTGAAATTGAGTTCCTCGAAAATGGTGATATTAAAGTATTCGTCAAAAAATGGGCCAGGAATGCAGTTCCTTTAATCAGTGCTTCTGAAAGTGGGTTGCATTTATCCCCAGGGGTAAATGAAGGGCTTCTAGGGTGTATGGGACGATGAATCTATGAAGACCATATCGCAGGAATGTTAAATGACTAGAATAGAAACTACATTAATTAAGTTCAATAGAGGATCTAGGAAGTTCAAATTAATGAGAGTACGAACAAAAGAAAATGACTTATACACTAAGTCGAGGTACATTAACTGCTGTTTGGGAGAAAAATTTTTATTCTGAATTTAAGAAAACGAAAGATAAAGCTACCAAAGATAAAATTATAAAAATGCATTCAGAAATATAAAATACAACCTACAAAATTGCATCATTGCTCTAAATCTCCTTTTATTCGTGTACATTTGAAAGGTTTTTCCGGATTAAGCGATGTCCGGTTGAACGGGGTCCAGAATAATGAGGGTTTATTATAGAAATATTCAGAAATACAAAATACAGCCTACAAAATTGCATCATTGCTCTAAATCTCCTTTTATTCATGTACATTTGAAAGGTTTACCGGATTAAGTGAAGTCCGGTTGAACTGGGTCCGGAATAATGAGGGTTTATTATCGAAAATTTCTAGTCAGAACAATTTGTTTCTGCGATTGTTCTGACGGATTATCGCTGATTATCAAACACTGCCAATTAATCGGTGCATCCCTTATTTCACCTTACGCTAATTGTGGTTCTAACCTCTGATTTTGAAGGGGAATATAAAAGTAATTATTAGAGTAAAATGATAATTAGATTTTTTAATCAGAGTAAAATGATTTTATAAATAAAAAGTTCTTGTTTTCGCTTATTTGTGCCTTAAGTTATGTTTATCTTCATCCGCCGACAAGATGCAACAGTCCGTTTCTACAAACACAGGCAAGTCTGCTTTGTTGCGACAGTACACTTGATACAAATTAAGCAACTTTACAGGCTTAAAGCAACCAATCAAAAGTAAATAAGTCTATTTAAAAAACATACTTTAAAAACACACGCTTAAAAAACGTTTTTATAACTGCAAAGGCCAAAATCGAAGCTTTTTTTCCCCAAGCAAAAACATGAACTTCAGTTGTAATATTTCATTTTAAGTCAAAAATTATTTTTGTTTCAAAAATCATAAATTTCTTACGCTTATTTCTGCCTTGGGGTATATGCATCTTCTTCATCCGCCAAAACACGACGCAACTACCAGTTCCGATAAGCACTGGAAAGTTGGCTTTGTTGCGACAGTACACTAGTAACAAATTAAGCAACTTTACAGGCTTAAAACAACCAACTGCGAAGAAGAAAGCAAATGTATTAATATCTTTAAAAGAAGGACAATATAGAAGTGTTCTTCCTTAGGCAATATGTGTTCTAGTTGTAATATTTTCTGTGAGTCAAAAATTATTTCTGATATTATAAATTATAAAGTTCTTGTAATTAACATTTTAAATATTATTTGAGGCAAACTAATAGTTCGACAGTATTTTTTATTTAATATTTGAAGGGCCAGGGGGAAAAAAAGATGAAAGTGACAAAAAAGCGATTTCGAGAAAAACGAAGAACAAAGTTTGATTTCTCGTAACTCCTTGTGTAGTTAATAAGAGTTTTCATGCACATTTCGATCGATTCTCATCTTTTTCCCCCTTATTGTTCTACCAGATGATAGTACTCTTTCATAGCCCCTAGATAGTGCTAATGTCTCAAAATTGACGAAAAAGTGACTTTCATCTTTTTTTCCACTGTCCCTTCATTTAGCTTATTATTATTTTTCATGTTTTGTACAATTAATCAAATGCATGCGGGGTAAAGCGGATGTGGCGAAGTGAAAAAGTTCATTTCGTTTACGTTACTTAATCATTTATTAAATCACGTATTCATTTGTAAATTAATTCTTTTACATTCCTTCATTAAATAATTCACTTATTTATTCATTCTTTTACTCAGTTTCTCATTCACTATTTTATTTACTCATTTAGTTTCTGTCATATATTAATTAACAAGATTATTTATTTATTCGTTTATTGTTTCATTAATTTTTTATTAACTCATTTTGTGATCAAAATATTTTTAATAATCAGATTGAAAGTATTTCATTGCAAAAATATTTTATTCCTCACAATAATAATGTTTCAACGCAAGTTTTACGGTATAATAATTTTTTATATATATATACTGTAAACGTCTGAACACATTTCCAATGTACTTATTTTAAAAAATATAAGTTATCTTAACTTTGCCTTCATCTACCCCTATTCAGATACTTTTGATGAATTCTCTTCCTTCCAAGTTACGAATCATTAGCATTCATACCAGAAGGACTTAGATCTTAACAGTTGAGACTCAAAATTTTATTAGAAGAACCACGGGGTTCTGTAAAAGTAGAACATTATGAACTCCTGAAAAATTGAAGGGTTTGGAGGATGAAGACGCTATGCTGCATTCTTTGAAAATACACACTAGACAATAGTAAGCAATGGATACAGGTAAGCATCAAAGTGGATGTCATTAGACCAACTTCATACGATCCCATAACAAAAAAAACGAGAAAACAAAAAAGCTGCAACAATAAAACTTTGAACTTTAATTATTCGCAATTTCAGTTTTGTCACATGACCCTCCTCATCTCCCAAGCCCTTCAATTGTTCCTGAAAAATTGAAGTGTTTGGAGGATGAAGACGCTATGTTACATTTTTTGAAAATACACACTAAACAGTAAGCAATGGATACAGGTAAGCAAATAAAACTGGGTGCATCAAAGTGGATGTCATTAGACCAACTTCACACGATCACATAACGAAACAACGAGAAAACAAAAAAGCTGCAACAACTTCAACAATAAAACTTTGAACTTTAATTATTCGCAATTTCAGTTTTGTCACATGACCCTCCTCATCTCCCAAGCCCTTCAATTGTTCCTGAAAAATTGAAGTGTTTGGAGGATGAAGACGCTATGTTACATTTTTTGAAAATACACACTAGACAACAGTAAGCAATGGATACAGGTAAGCAAATAAAACTGGGTGCATCAAAAGTGGATGTCATTAGACCAACTTCATACCATCACAGAACGAAAACACGAGAAAACAAAAAAGCTGCAACAACTGCAACAATAAAACTTTGAACTTTAATTATTCGCAATTTCAGGTTTATCACATGACCCTCCTCATCTCCCAAGCCCTTCAATTTTTAGTTCCGAGTACCAAGATGGATTGGAGGTCGAAGTTTCAACCCTCTTTCTGAGAACAAAATAACTGATAGAATCCGTGCACGCATATTTGACCACATTTCTTTTGAGAAAGTCATTATAGAACAAGAATGCATTAATAAATAACGCTTATCAATAAAACAGCAATAACAAATCGGTTCGAGTTTAAAACGAAAACCAATCGAGCAATTATGAGCATATTATAAAGAGGAACACGTTCAAAGTATATCAATCAGTTACGATTATAGTGAAGAAAAGAAAAAGAAAAGAGAACTGAATATCCTTGAGTAGGAAAAAAGAAAGAAGTCCATGACCGAGAAAGGGATTGTTCCACTGACGTCAATGATGACGTAATAACTTCTATATAATTAGCACTTAAACGGGTAAACATGATGGCACGAAGAAATGTTAAAAACATGCATTGAACTTGTTCACACGGAAGATATTTTTCTGGAGATTTTATCATCAAATCTAAGCTGCTATGGATTAGTGGCATAACTCTCTTAACACAATGGCGAAAAATCATGAAATGAATTTAAACTTCCGCAATACTTTTCAAAATCAATTCAGGCTGAAAAATATTTCGAAAATGTTTGCATACTCTGAGACTGAATAACACATGTTAACTACATCGAAGATATTTTAAGTCTTTAAAAATTTCATTTCTTCATTGCACTACAAATGTTTTGTATCGTCTACAAAGACTTAACATACGTTTTTCAAACATTCTCCATCGACTATATGGACATTCCAAGACCTTTTAGGTTTTCTTATGGATTTTGTAAACAAGGTTTAGATCCTTCTGTATATGGCATCGAATAATAGCTTATTGCAACAAATATTTAGTCCAAACAAAAGTTACATAGGCTGCTTAAACTCTTTTTAACTCAAGTCGAATGAAACTCAAAGGCTCTGAAGACATTCTTTGTAAATTGTACAGACTATTCATAGACTCTGCATGTCTCTGAATCGATACCATACATTTTAGTCGTAGACAAAAAAATGTAGCAATAAACGGCATTCTCCAGTCATTCAGTTGGCAATTTCCATTACACACAGTCAATGACGAATCCAGTTTCGGGTGAAAAAGGAGGGGACACACACAAAAAAATATTAGAGCATAAAGAATGGCTCTCTCCACGTTTTCAAAATCACAGTTCCCTAAATGCAGTTTTAAAGCGGGTTACGAAACAATAGTAACCTATCCCCAGCTCCTTTGCTTGCCCACACATTATTGTGAAACGAAGAAAAAAATAGTTTAAACATCGCTTGTTTTTGGGAACCTAACAGAAAAGGCAGCTTTACAGAAATTCGTGTAGCTAATATCAACAATTTTAACTTTAGTTCTGTACGAATCTCAGTAAATATCATCTCAAACTGACACCATTTTATTCTTGTCGCCAATTCGGTGATGTATTGCCATGCTTGAAACAAAAATTTGTCAATGTGTGGTTCAGTTTTTGTTAGTTTATATTACTTCAGCCTACAATTAAAATTAATATCGATTTGCTAAAAATATACATACACACACACATATATATATATATATATATATATATATATATATATATATATATATATATATATATATATATATATATATATAAAAAAACGTAAAACCCTATTGGACCATCGGAATTCAATTAAATAGGAAGGTGCACAACCTGTACAAACTCTAAATAAGAAATAGAAATCTTCTACGCTTGCCGTTTTTGAGTTGTGCGAGATCCGTACGCGTACTTACGCTAATAAACGAGATATTCGTGATCATTAACTTGGGATGGTCAAAATGAATCTTTTCGCTGTTCATATGTTCGTCCGCACATAGGCACATTTGTGTGTACTGGGAAAAAAATATCCAACACTTACCCGGGGCGTAAGGTCGCTTATCAGACTATCGGTTAAAAAAGTATCTCGCTTAATATAATACATTTTCAGTGTACCAAACTATATAGTAATGTGCAATACACTGCCAGCTCGTTCATTTCGATCCATGGTCTGCAGTTTCGGGCTTATTATGCCCTCATCAGCATGGAATACGAAAGTAAACGAGTTGGAGGCAAAAATCCTCTTACAGAACAAAGAGAGCCGAAAAAAAACTGAGGGCATAATAAGCTCGAAACTGCAGTCGAAATGAACGAGTTGGCGGTGTATTGCATGTTCCAGCCTTAGCCCTTGCTTAGGGGCGGCTACTCACTGCTTTATTGTAAGGGTCATTCCATGTCAAATCAACCAAAAAAAAAAATATTTTCAAATTGACCATCTCATATTTCCATGAAACTTTCAGGGATTATACTGTTTGACATTCTAAATTCAGATTTACTTTTTAAAAAAAACTATCTTTTTTGGTTGATGAGTTATTAATTTTTTAAATCTTTAAAAAAACACTCTTTTTTACTCATCTGTTGTGCTTAAAAATTCTACAATTTTAGTTGTAATGGGTCAATACAGTTTCTTAATAGCTCATTTTAAAGATAATTGTATGAGCTTTCATTTTACATGCAACTTGCATATTTTCTTGAATTTTTGAAATATTTTTTTTAATTTTAAATTTCAAAATTTAAATATTTTTAAAGTTAGTGTCCTTGAAAAATTTTGAAAAAAATATATGTTTTTTGTTATGTTTTAGGGAATACATCCTAAAAATTTCAGAGTGGGGACATGATGGGATCAGCAGTTATAGCAAATTTTATGTCAGGGAGTGCTTCCATACTTGTTTAAACAAGCTGCTGCATGTTCTGCTGTTCTTTAGATGTTTTTTAAATGCATTTCATTTTCAATTTTTAATGACATTTCAATTTGAATCATAATTTTAAAATAAAATGTTACTAAATTGGAAATTGCCTCGGAAAGAAACAAAAATTTAGAAACAATTTTAAAGAAAATTGCAAAAAAAAGAAAGAAAATGATTTAAAAAAGTAAAAGAAAATAATCTTTAAAAAATTGCTTTTTTTTTTTTTTTGAAAAAAAGTCATTGCATTATTTGCTATAACTGCTGATTCCATCATGTCCCCAATCTGAAATTTTTAGGATGTATTCCCTAAAGTATAATAAAAACATATATTTTTTTCAAAATTTTTCAAGGATACTAACTTTAAAAAAATTTAAATTTTAAAATTTAAAATAAAAAAAATGTTTCAAAAATTCAAGAAAATATGCAAGTTGCATGTCGATGAAAGCTCATACAATTATCTTTAAAATGAGCTATTAAGAAACTGTATTGACCCATTACAACTAAAATTGTAGTATTTTTAGGCACAACAGATGAGTAAAAAAGAGTGTTGTTTTTTAAGATTTAAAAAATTAATAACTCATTAATCAAAAGAGATTTTTTTTTTAAAGTAGATCTGAAATTAGAATGTCAAACAGTATAATCCCTGAAAGTTTCATGGAAATGTAAGATGGTCAGTTTGAGTGACTGGTTGGTTTAACATGGAATGACCCATAATGTATTGTTTTGATCCTGGAAAACGGCTCATTAGAATATTTTTCGCGGAAAATTGGCTATTCCTTTAGGCGGGATCAACTGTAAATAGTATATTTATTCCCAAATTGAATAAAAAAATTTCGCGAGAGCAATACTTTCTGTATACTTAGCACAAGGAGGTAAAAATTTTCATACATTTGTTCCAGAATGGCAAGCAACTTCTTATCAATCTCCTTGCTATAACCCGAGGAAATGAAGCTATGCAGGGAAAACCGTCAAACAAAAGCACATTCGAATTATCTGTGTGCAACGAATAAGAAAAATCTAGCCAATGAAATGCTTCAAAAAATTATTGGGATGTATTCTTTCAATGGCAGTTATTGAAAGATTGAAAATAACAAATCATCCTTCCTGCGAATAGGTACACACGAAAAAATAAAACAAATCACAGTTCAATGAACTCAAAAGTAAACGGAAAAGCTTTCAATAAATATTTAATAATTTAACTATTGAATAATAAATCACTAAAACTTCTTTTTGAATCAATAAAAAGGTCTCACAACTACTGGGACCGAAATGCCAAAGAATTAGTTATGTAAAAAACATCGAATAATAGCTTATCGTTTGTTTTCGAGTCTCAGAATATAACAATGATTGATCATTTTTCAATTTGTTATTATTAAACTACAGGAAGCAATGTTAATAGCCACTAGAAAGCGCAAAAATAGCCACGCTGAATATATCATAGCCGATATTCTAAATCAGTTGTAAGTGTTGTTAAATGTCTTCTTCTTTCAGCTACGCTATGTGTCAGTCAGAAAAATAAATAAATAATACCGATTCAAAATTAGCTGCAGCAATTCTTATAAAAAATATTGTACACCGCACGATACAATAAACCAGGGTGTAAAAAATCAATGATTTTTTTAAAAAAATAAAAAAAATCGGATTTTTTTTATTTAAATCAGATTTTTTTGATTTAAATCGGATGTTTTTCGATTTAAAAAAAAAATAGAAACTTCAGTTATTAACTAATTTTTATTTATGAACAACTTACCTTTAAGTTTTCAAAAATACAAAAACACCTTTGAAGTAAAGCTTCACCAGTAAGAAACCCAGAAAAAAGTGTTTGGAGCCAATCTGAAAATAATCCTGTCTACTAGCTAGGATAAAAATCAAATGGGGCAGGAAGCTCAACCCAATCCTCACTTCATTCAGCCCCCCCCCTCTTTATTTTGCTTTTGTTTTGTAAAGCTGGAATATGTTCCATTTCAGCCACTAATAAAGACTGCCCCCCCCCCTCCCCAGTTGTTAAGCATAGAAAACTCATCTTCTGTTTGGTTGTTTTTGTTTTTTCTTTTCACTGAAAGTATATCACACATTCTATCATGCCCCTCCCCCCTCAATTCACTCTTTGCAAGACCTGCCCTGCACCTGCATGTATTTTCTTTATTTCACGTATTAGACAAAACAAATAGTACTATTTGTGCATACATATTATTTGGACTGCAACCTTCCAGCATCGGTGGAGGGGGATGAGAAGGATTACTTTTCCACTTATTAGATGGAAATCAAAGCTCTAAAATAAAATGGTAAAAATAATGAAATTGGGATTGTCCAAGAGAATTTTTTAAGGATTAAAATAAAAAGTGATTTAAATCAATGATTTTTAAAAAAAAATCAATTGATTTAAATCGCGATTTAAATCACTGATTTAAATCAATTGATTTAAATCATTGACACCCTGCAATAAACGATGCAAAAATATAGTCAGAAGCAAAGATATTGCTAGAATTTTTTCAAGGAGTATACTCCTTAGCATTTTTCAAGGCAGTGAATTTTATTTTAGAGGAGCTGAAATTTTATAGGGGTAAAATGGAAGATGGAAAAAAAATTATGTGTACTATTTTGGCTCTTTAAACGTAAGAATTTTTGACATTTTGCATTTTTTGAATACTAAGCAGCATTCAAATAGAATATTTTTGATTTAATATGTGTTTTCCCCCTTTAACTTCAACACTTATTTTTTATTTAAAATACATAGCCTGAAAATAGGTTTGCCCCCCCCCCCCTCTCTCTCTGAAGCTCCACAGAAAAAAATTAACTACGATTTTCTAATAACATTCAATTTATTGTATTATAGGCAAAAAAGTGTTGAACTGCCTGAAAAGAGAATCTATTCCTTGTATAAAACTAACCGGAAGATAACGCTCAAAACGAACTGAATCTTTTTCAAATTGTAATAGAGCATAGACTGAAATGCATGAAGGTATTTACTTAGGTTTTCTTTTGGACACTATAAGAGACTTCTCACAAAATTTGCGATTGAAAAGAAAAAAAAAACCTTTACAAAAATTTCAATTACTAAAGTGGTTTTTAAACCAAAATTGCAACCGCAAAAAGGGAACCCTTTATAAATACTAGAACTTACTAGTATAAGAGCAATATCATTAGAGTAGTCCTGAATTTCTTTATTAGTACATGTGATATAAGTACATGTTAGTCTTTTTAGTACATGTGATATAACATGTAATTTTAGATTTGCTTAATATTTCCTATGCTTGTTCAAAAGTCAGTTTTATGAGAAATTTCACAAAATTAATACTTGTTTCACCAAAGTAATTACGTTCTCACAAAAACAATATAGTTTGCAAAAATATTTTAAGTTTACAAAAAAGGCAGGCAAAGAACGAAGGAAAGGAGAAAGTAAAAAAAGACCTTGTGTGGCAAAATGTACTTGGACATGCTTCGAATATGAATGCTTCGAATATGTTTAATACACCAGAAATACATACTTTTTTCCGGCCACCTTGTCTAGTGGTCAGAGACATCTGACGATGATGCGGTGACCCCGGGTTCAAATTCCGGCTGGGGCATGGACGCACTTTCTCTCTCTCTCCTGTCATTGTCCTTTCTGTGTATAAATGTGTGATATGAATGGATGCCTACCCTATAAACGGGTCCTTATGGCATGCGTGTTGAGCTAAATCGGTCTTCCACCTTAATGGTGCTCTTAAAAACGGAAGCAGCGTACCTATCCTGCCTTGAATCGAGTAGATTTCATCTACTCGGGCTCGGATACCCGAGTGGTATTAGAAACAACAACATACATACTATTTAAGTCAACATTGTACTTAAACTTAGAATTTGACAATTTCCTTCAGTTTTTTACCTTCTTTTTTAAGCAATTAAGTCCTGCTCAGAATTATAAATGTTTCTTTCACAGTAATTATTCTTGATGATGAAAATTTTCACTTTCAGAAACCTTGTACAGTTAAAGGGTCATTCCATAGGGACTAACGTAACATTCAGAGCTGTTTTTGAAACTGTTTTTACTTGTAACTTAAAGGATAAAAAATATTTTTTAGTTATGCTGGTGGATTTACAATGTACATGGTATCTATGTATCATTTCTCCTAAGAATTTGAAATAAAATTACTGACAGTAGATATTTTTTCAACCAAAGTAGCAGCGTGACTAACATAACATTTTTGCAACCCTGAAAATGAATGCTCATGTTGTGAGGCAAAAATTTCTCAAAGTGAAGCAAGTGTTAAAAATTTAATGATAGATATTATTGAAAAATGTGTTAAGTTGGCTTTTAAAAAAATAAAACACATTTATTAAATCTTATTTTTTAGTTTTAAGTGTCACTCTTACTCAAGATGGAGTGTGACTAACGTAGCGTGACTAACGTAACCATCAAATAACAAGCAGTAAACACACTACAAACTATTTATTAAGGCTAATCTCACTGATAATTACAATACTTTTTCAACTTTTTAACTTCGTATGGTTGTATGACTTTTATTTATTTATTTATTTATTTTTTGATACTTTTTTCACTTCGGTATTTTTTTTTTCTTCGACTGAGGTTGACATTTCTATGGAATGACCCTAAAGGAAAAAATAAAAATAAACATGCAGCATCCAGTTCCTGCATTCATTTGCATTTTAGCGTCTTCAATTAAAATAAAATGTTTTTTGCCATCACGTATATAGGTGTTTTCCTCTTAAAAAAAACGTGATTTTACTGAAAGAAAACCCGTTATTTAAAGAAAAATCTGCTTCAGATAAGGCTTGTACAATAGCAAACCGTCTACGATTTGTAACCATGAAGACGAAAATTAGTCTCTAAATAAATATTAAAACAACGAGCTGGAGTTACTCTTGTCGTCATGGTAATCCGAAAAATCAAAGAAACGTTTTTTTTCCGCTCAAGTGAGGAAAATAGAGCAATCACGATTGCTCAAAAGAAAAATGTCCTTGAATAAAGAAGCACCAGTAAACCTTTCGTGGAATACCAGAAATACCTTTCGAATGGAATTCCGCTGAATATACAACGTCCCAATGACTTGGTTATTGTTATTTACGATGAGAAAATGTTACAAAAGCCGATAAGAATCGCGGAGCAGTCGAACTCGCCAAGTGCAGGATAGTCTCGATAAGCTACAAAAAGCCCAGCAATCAACGGGTAATAGGACAGCTTCAAAAATACCGCTGAAATCACTTGAACACTTTCTTCCATTTTACTTCAAGGTCGTACGCAGCCTAGCGAAGCCGGAGATTCAGATCGCTTGTTGATAGCTGCTGGAAAAACATAAACAAACCTGAAGAATTTTTTTGTGAGTAAAGGAGTATTTTTAAAAGCAGGGGAGATGCGGCAGGAAGTTTGGCTAGTTTGAAAGTGTGTTCAAGAATGAATGATTATATTTTTTGACTTAGAATGTTATTGACGTAACTATAACTTTGTCTTCGAGCGGTAGGGAAGGGGGCTCAAAAAGGGCGGATACAAAGGAGGGGCAATGGGGGCGATCATCCCTTCGTTGGGGACTCTTTCCGGGAAGATTTCGATATTTAAGTTCTAAAAAGATAATTTTATACGAGTTTTAACCCATTTATGCCTAGTAGCCTAAAAACGGGACGCTTGTTAGTTACTGCATACAAAAACCTGTCATATATATATCATTTCACTAAAGCTGTTTTTCACCAGTTAAATAGTCCTTCTTCTTGAGAAAACCACTTAGAGCCCCTATTTGGGCATCAGATTTTATTTATTGACAGCTATTTTCAGACAAATCAGTCTTGCAACGATCCAGCATGGGTAACCACAGAAAGTAAGGTTTTTTTTTTTTTTTTTTTGCGAACTTATTTTTTATAAAATCACACTATTTTAAAATGATTTGCATAAAATTGATCACAGATGCTTTCTGCAATGTTACTTTGAATAAGTAAAGTCAAGTAAGGTCATATTTTGTGCATTTATCTGCCTAGTGTCCTATAAACAGGACGTCAAAAAACTTAATAAATATGGCAACGGCGATCTATTTTACGCCTAAAATGTATGTAAACCATTCTAAGGAAGAGTTTTAGCAGATAAAAACTGAAAAAAAATTGTTAAAAAAATCTTGGGTATAAATGGGTTAATGAAGTTGGGGAAGAAAGTTTGGGGCTCTCCCAGGAAATGTTTCGAATTAAAGTCTGAATCCTTTGGGATCAATATTTGTAGACCAGTATGCATAATAAAAAGTAAGTAGAAACATCAATCGCTCCTCCTTGAACAATTTCTGGATCCGCCCTAGGGGCTTACAAGAGTTCTTACACGTACAGATCGCTCACCATCAACATTAGGGTTACACATCAAAAGTTTGAGAGGATACAGGAAAAAAAAAAAGTTGAATTTTGACGTCTCAAATTTAAATTATGTTTTTCACAATGACGAATTGTGATAGGCGCGCGTGTGTGTATGTGTGTGGATGCAGCGGACACACCTTGTTGTCGAATCCGTCTCGCTGTGCCACCATGGGATCTTTACAAGGGGAAGAGGAGAAGTTGGCAGACTGCCAATCTGAACGAGGGACTACAACTACACGATGTTTGAGGTAAAAAAGATAACATATAGCAATTTGTCATTGCTCAAAAAAAAAAAAAAAAAAAAAATCTCCTGCAGTAACATTTTCACACACATAGCGACTGAGAACAATGAATTAGTTCAAAAAATTACCAAGCACATCTTAAAATGAGGACACAGCTCAAGAATTCGTCACGATCCTCTTTTCGTTTGAAATCAGCTTCGGAAAACTACCAAGAACTCCAACAAGCACCTTCTTGTTACTTAAGAATGCTCCAGAATTCTTAAGCAATCGCAGGATGGAACAAGTTAACAACAACTCGCTCGTAATTACTCCCAACCTCGTCAATGCAGCCTTTTTCCAGCCTCCGCGTCGAGTAAGACGGTTAGACAGTTGATAGTGTGTAATGTCATTGTAAAAGCATGAAACCTGATAAATGTCGAAATTTGCTGACGAATGTCAAGCATCAGAGCAAAGACATCCTCGAAAGACCGAATATATCAGATGAATCAACAAAATAATGACATTCTCAAATTTCTATCATGCGCAGTATTTATATGTGCACATACATGGGGCTGGAAGAAATGAATTAGTTCAATAAAATTATAAAGTACATCTTACAACGAGGACACAATCTAAGAATTCATCACTACCCCCCTTTCATTCGAGAAATCAGCTTCGGAAAACTACCAAGAACTCCAACAAGCACCTTCTTGTTACTTAAGAATGTTCTAGAATTCTTAAGCAATCGCAGGATGGAACAAGTTAACAACAACTCGCTCGTAATTACTCCCAACCTCGTCAATGCAGCCTTTTTCCAGCCTCCGCGTCAAGTAAGACGGTTAGACAATTGATAGTGTGTAATGTCATTGTAAAACCTTGACCTAAATCCATAGTAGCAATTTGGAGGATTCATTCTGGTGATTAGAGAGTTCTTAGGAAAGCAAGGATAGTCTTTGACATGTGTGCAGGACGTTTAACTAATTGCAGAGGAAAAACAGGCATGGAAAAAATTTTCGGAAGTGGAGAAAAAAAATTATGCCGAACGGTTAAAAAAAAGAGCGTTTTTTTTTCGCATCTCTTTTGGCACAATTTCACTTTTATGGGTTAATGTTAGACCCTCTCCTCTATAGTCGAACTTCATTAAAACGAACTGCAAGGAAACTTCAAAATCAATTCGTCAAAACTGTAGTTCGTCTGATCCGAATAAAAGTCAACAACAAATGAGGGGATTGAGATTGAAAATGTAGTTCGTCTCCGCAGAAGCTCGTTTTAAGAGTGTTCGAATTAACGAGGTTCAGTTGTAATATATTGATACAGTTGAACCCTGTTCTCAAAAATCCACAAATGGTTCGTTTTCGCCGTTTTTCATAGTGAATAGAAATACCTTTAATAAATAAAAGAATGTCTCCTTTTGTTTAAAAAATAATTACTACTAGTTATTACTGCTAATATACACATCGTACCTTATAATTGATGCATTAAGAAAAAATAATTCATTTCGTAAAAGAAAATTGAAAAAAAAAAAAAAAAAGATAATAATCATCAGTAGCGAGACAGGTTGAAATCCACAATGGAAGATAGAAAGTTTTATCTCCAAGAACATTTAAATGTCCTTAAGTGAACAAGTGTTATGAGCTTTATTTTACGTGCAAACAAATTTTTCTCGATACAAAAGGGGCCACTTACACCCTCACAAAATGATGAATAATTTTCTACAAATGAAAACTGCAGTATCCATTCATAAGCATTTTTAATGAAGGGATCAGAAATTGTGTCCGTCTTTGCCAAGACTTTCAATTTAATGCACGTATTATGCGTAAAATTCTTAATGTAATTAAAGAGCAAACCAAACTTAGCGAACGTATTTGCCCGTTTTAGCCGTGATTAAGTATTAAACGTGATCGTATTTAGAGAGTTAAACTGTATTTATATTATTTTTCTTATTATTATCAAGGAAGTCAAGAGAAGTTAGGTGATATCCCTCCAAATTTAATTCGAAATTTTAACTATTGCTAAAAATTTAAACATTGATCAGAGATACGCATTCTCAATTTTCGCGTAAGTTTCTTCACACTTGACGAAATCGCTCCCTGAAAAATGCTCAGAGAAAACTTTCATCAAACTTACAAATATTGCATGAGTTTGTGAACTAAAGAGGGAAGAATTTTCGTGAATGGCGAAGCTTTTCAAACGAATGAAGAGTCCTTGAGAAATGGAAATCAGGACAATTAGAGAAATCAGATGTAAAAAATTTGCAGAAATTTGGAGGAAGAAAGGAAAAGTACTCATCAGACAAATTATTTCAAAGTCCAGCATTGATTGTAGTTATTAATATTATTTTTTGTGATAACGATTTTTCTCGCTCATTCAAAAGAGACACTATATGAAAAAAAAAAAGAACCAAAAGAAACAGAATTTTTAAATTTAAATCCTTTTACTTCTAGATACAGTATGATTCAGCTGATAAAAAGACTAAGATACTTAAAATGTAAAATAAATTCAACATTTTTTGATTTAGAAAGAATTTTCCAATGCATGACAAGCTGAAGAAACGTTTTTCTCTTGGATATATTAAAATGCTTAAAAGTTAAAAGTTGAAGTGATGAAAAAGCAGATAATTTATAGGCAAGAGAAACATAAAATTAAGATAAAAATGAAAGATAACACAAGAAGGATTCTTCAAAGAAAGCAGAATTTAATTAAGAATGAATATTAAAACTAGCGAATTAATTTGAAGAAGCAAAGAAAAACGGAAGTATAAATGATAATATCAATCTTATGATTTTTCCCTCTTAAAATAAGCGTACCATCTTCTCCATATAGTTAAGCGTAAATATTATCTTCAACGTAGAAGTTTTCTCTTTTTTCTACTTTCAATGTTTGCCATTTTTTTCTTCATTTACACATTATTTCAGAAATCTATATGAATGAAAAAATTCTAAGGACTGCAATTGGACTGCTACTATTTTTGAAAAGTCTCCGAAATGCACGGGGCTGCGGAGGAGGGAGAAAAAGGATCGACTCCGACACCTAGAATTTTAGAACCTTCGAATTCTTTTCCCCAAAATCAGTCGGACTCAACGACTCAATTCAGACTCTGTAGCCGTGGCAGAAATGCAAGCTCGGAACGAAAATGGACGACTCTGACCCGCTACTCGTCTTCCCCAAAATAAGTTAGAGCAAAGTTCAAGCAAAATTAATGCTCGCAGAAACGGAGTTTTAGATTGAAAACCATTTTGATCAATTTAAAAAATAAAAAAAAGCACACTTATTTATTCAATTCCTTGAAAGACATGGTGCAAGCTGTGAAAAGTTAAATAAATCAACAGTGCTAACAGCTTTTTCTGATTCTAAAAATATTTTTGTTACATCATCGCGTTATATGAAAGGAATGTTCTACAGCATCTCTAATACTCCAAAAAAAGCCATTTTTGTTGATCTATTTAACCCATTTATGCCTAGCGTCCCTTTTTAGGGACGGTCCAAAAAAGGGTCTGAATTTCCCCAAAATGAACATTTTGACCAAATAATAATGTTCAATTAGTACCTCGATAACCGATTGCAACACATAACCATTGTAAAGTGTGTTCTGTAGCCGTTTTAATATGATCTTTATCAAAAATGACATCCTTCACAATCTCAAGAAAAAAAGCTAAGTTTTCAAAGTTATTCCCAGCTTCCCAGTTTATGTTAATTGCTGATTTTATTTCTTCTTATAAAATGGCTTTTTAAATATTATACTGTAGGCAGTAAAAAATTTTAGTGAAAAAAATATGTACCCTCTGAGGTCTATCGTTACTTTTAAAAGACGATTTTTCTTTTCTTAATAAAAAAATATTTTTTACATAATATTTTTAAAATTATTTTTTCTGTCCATTAAACACTGCTTGTAACCAGTATACAAAATATCTTTGGAAAAAAATGTCAGGCATTAATGGTTTAAAGTTAAAGTATAAAAACATTTTAAGAATATAACCAATAACTATTTATTGCTTTGAGAGTGATATAATGAGTTATAAAGTAATTTTCTTTGATGTTATAGAAATGCTTGTTTTGTGTGAAGAGAGCAATAATAGCTCTTTTCTATTTCCTTTCATTTGTCCTTCTCTTTTGCAATGGCATTTTTTGAAAAATTAGTACCAACAGAAGTGCATTATTTAGAACAAAGTACATTCTTATGCTTAGGGGGAAAAATAGATTGAATATTGTGAGAACAAGTAAGTTATTTTTGTGAATAAATTATTCCACTTATTTCTGTATTTAAAAATGATTTAACTTATTTATTTATTTTATTTAAATTACTCAATTTTTGACTTTTGACCTTGCTTTTCTAAAAACGTAAATCATGATCTTTTCTAAAAAGAATTGCACTAATTCACTGTACTTCCAATTTCCTGTAATTTCAAAGATTCCCACTTAGACAAATACGCCGGTAAATCGAATGATATTTCTATGAAACGACAGCATTCGTTAAGTCAGTATGTCACTTGTTAAAAAAATAAAGATTTATGCTCTAAGGCAAAATTATTGGGTATTTACATCTTTTTAATTTTAATATTTGAAACGGAATCCCCAATTTTTGTAGTTTCTTGCAACACGACTTCAAAGAATACGAAATCAATTAATTGCACTTTTAGGGGAATTACCAGTACTGAAAAAAGATTTAAAAAAAAAAAAAGAGACAAAGATATAAAAAAAAATCTGGTATGGACCCCACACTACTTCCTTTTACGTGTAAATTTCTTAGTAGTTGCCAAAAGTGTAAAAAAGAGTGCTTGGAGTGATCAAGGTAACAATTCAAATATTTACTCCCCTAATCTGCCACAAAACAATGCAAAAAATATTTTACAATGATTAAATTTCTAAATATTGCATATTTTAACATCATTCAGTGGATTTTTCGCAAAATATCGCCAATAGCGCCAAATTGAACCCAAATTCAAAAAAAAAAAAAAAAATCGCCAAATTTGTCGCCAACTTGGCAATATATCGCCAAGTTGGTGTCAAACACTTGGCGACCAAAAGCTTGGCGATATATCGCCAAGTGGTCGTGCCAATTCATATCACTTGAGTCTGCATTGAAATTAACATTGATTTACCCCAAAAAAGGGGTAAACCCTCCCTTGGAAACCTTCGAATGCAACCACAAGGGGAGGTGCACAACTAGACCATCCTCAGAGCCTACATACCAAGCTAGAAGTTTCTATGGCATATAGTTTTTGAGTTATGCGAGCCACATACGCACATACATCCGCACATACGTACATACAGACGTCACGAGAAAACTCGTCGTAATTAACTCGGGGGTGGTCGAAAATGATTTTTCGGCTGGTTATATGTTGGCAGGTACGTATGCACGTGCTGACAGGTCGAGAAAACGACTCAACATTCATTCAGGGGTGAGTAAAATCAAAATTTTGACCCAAATTTGAGGGAAAATTTTTTCGCGATCACAATACTTCCTTTACTACGTAAAAGGAAGTAAAAAGAAACTACACAAATTTCGTAAATTTGTTTTTTCCCCTCTTCTATTATCATTTTTTTCACTGAAATATAGATTCACTAAAGTAAAATTGCTCTTTTATCTCTGCATTTATTTTATTGTTCTTTTACGTTTAAATGTAATTTGTGAGCTCATGGAAGCACAGACATCCGACATCTTTTGTCGGATGTCTGTGCATCCATAAGCTCAAAAATTTTTTTTGCATTGAAAACCCCGTTTCTTATAACGCCGAAACACGTGTCTGGAGTATCCCTTCTTATTTGTGCCTCCTTAACGTTGTAATTTTCTCTACATCAATAGCACAAAGGTATTTGTAAACGTTAAGTAATTCCTTGCTCTTACTACTATTTTATCGGCAAAAAATTAAAGAATTCCGTTTTCAGTCATTAATGAATGAGTTATTAAAATATCAAATTTTACTCTAATATACACTGAAATTGCTTTGACTAAAAAAATTATGTTAACTGTAAAGTATTTAAAACATATTTGAGTCCCTACTAAAAATTTTGAAAATAGTAGCCCATGATGCTGTCTCCAAATTTACCAAACCGTCAGACAAAATTTGCAGAATCAGAAAAATTTGGGAGGCCATAGAGACTTCCCGCGACCTCCCTTCGGAATATCTTCGGTCGAGATGCGAAGAATTTAAAATTAAAGAGTCGGAGTCGGACTGATTTAGGGGTAAAGGAAGCCGAGGCTCTAAAATTCTCGGAGTCGTAGTCGGTAATTTTCCCTCCGACACCGCAGCCCTAAAATTACTGATTTTCATCTTGAATGCATAATAAGCAAAATTAGTACTTAAACTTTTAAGTCATGTCAATTATATAAAATTGCTTTTAACCCATTAATGCCTAGCGTCCCATTTTAGGGACGGTACGAAAAAGGGTCTGAATTTCCCCAAAATGAACATTTCAACCAAATAATAGTGTTCAATTAGTACCTTGGTATTGTTTCAATTCGCTATTAACAGATTGCAGCACATAACCGTTGTAAAGTGTGTTCTGTAGCCGTTTTAATATGACCTTTATCAAAAATAACATCGTTCACAATCTCAAGAAAAAAAGCTAAGTTTTCAAAGTTATTCCCAGCTTCCCAGTTTATGTTCATTGCTGATTTTATTTCTTCTTATAAAATGTCTTTTTAAATATTATATCGTAGGCAGAAAAAAAAATTAGTAAAAAAAGTATGTACCCTCTGGGGTACATACTTATCGTAACTTTTAAGGGACGATTTTTCTTTCCGAAATGAAAAACTATTTTTTTACATAATATTTTTTTTATTATTTTTTATGTCCATTAAACACTGTTTGTAACCAGTATACAAAATATCTTTGGAAAAAAAAATGTCAGGTATTAATGGGTCAATAAATTTGAATATTGTAAAAATTGCTTCGAAAGCACATTATGCTACTTTCTTCAAAGAAATTAAATTTTTATTATCGCATTAACGCGCATGTTCAATATCTCTCGCACTGGTTGTTTCCTTCTTTCATATCCTCCTTGACATTGAATTTATTTCCCTGTTTTAGAATTGAAAATCAATTGATTCAACAATTCATTGCAGTTGCGTCATATCAGAAATTAACTTTTTTCTTGATACAATATTTTGTCCGTATTTACGATTTCACAAAAATTATCTCAAATTTTTTCATTATAACAGACAGAAATATAGTGTGTTAGTTTCTCTTCTTACAGCAATTAAAATATCTGCTATATTAACTCTTACAAAAATGTTTTATTTTCAGTTATATGACAATAGCTTAAAGTAAACTAAATAACTTTTAAAAATTATTTTGCATCTGTAAATGTATAAACTTTTAAAAAGCTGAGGAACAAATTTAAGCTTGAAAACAGAATTTCCATTTGTAATTTCAATAACCACAGTAATATCACCTTAAAATCGATAATAGTTCCAAACACATTCTCTGATTTATAATTTTGGGGAAAAACTCAAACAGATGATTAAATGCTGTATATTTCATTTCATAAAATTAACTAATAATTAGTTAATGACAAATAAAATTGTTTTCAATGTCAATAAGTTTTAGTTTAAATTTATTTCAACTGTCAACATATAATTAAAATTTTTCCCAGCTAGAAATCAGTGGAAAAAAATCAACATATTTGTTCAAACATTTTAAAAGATCCTAGAGAACATAAAAATTTGGCAGCAATTTGTGAAAATAATTTTAAGAAACTAATGAAGGATTACTTACCATTCCGCTTAACAGTGACATATCCCATGTAAACAAACAATTTCAAACGCAATTTAAATTCCTGCAAACTTTTTCTCTTAAAACATTTTCACGTTCACTTACCTAGGGGAAAAAAATATAAACAACGCCAGCGTAACAGTGTCCTTGTAAGTACAGGAAAAACAAACCGTCCGATTGAAAACTTTATGGACATATGATTCAAGCTATTGAAATTAACTGAAGCCGGTTTTCCACCG
Source organism: Uloborus plumipes (assembly GCA_038373865.1). Lineage (NCBI taxonomy): Eukaryota > Metazoa > Arthropoda > Arachnida > Araneae > Uloboridae > Uloborus > Uloborus plumipes. Next base: position 76,969 of record JAXGGA010000926.1, read on the forward strand.
AAGCCGGGGGTTGCCACATCATTCAAACACGTGCCGGCAAATATTTTCATCTCTGGGCTTGCAGAAATTTTTTTTTAGTCGCCAAGAAGATCGAATGATCGCCTGGCGGGATGTTGGCAGCAATTGTTATGCATGCTTTGGAGTGGGGAGAGTTATCACATTACATTGTTTACTTTTTCCACATTTATTATCAAACATCCTTTCCCGTACATGCCCTTGAAAGGATGAATCTCTGTGACAGGCATTTGCTAGTGCAATGCTGTAAAAGGGTGGAGAATTTTTTTTTTTTTTTTGGTGGGAAAATATGGAAATCTTTGTCCAGAGTGCGTGGGCAGTGAAAGGGTGATGAGTTATGAAAATATATTGCGGGAAGCGGTGGGCCCTCTGTTCGGGCCAAGCTCCACGTTAACGTAAAGCAGAAAAATAAAGCAGAAACGTAAAATGGATCAATCAGTTTTCCTATGGAAAGTACCCGGATTTTCGGTTTCTGCCTTCGGTTTCCGTTGGTTTTCTGCTGATGTGGAGATCGACTCTAACTGTAAACGCGAGAGAGGAGGTATATTTCTTTCAAGAAGAAGAAGAGGGGGGGGGGGAGCAGCGGATTTTAGAGGGGGCTGGCCCCTATTCCAAAGAGATAAAAATAATTTTAACTTTTTATAGACTTTTTTTTTAATTAATTTCTTCTCAACATAAATTTTTAAAAAAATTAACTTTTTTTTTCCTTGAAAAGGAACCCGCATACATGTCGGAAAATTTAAATAAGAGTCCGCAGAAAACTCACTGGTTTCGAATTGAAGGGTAACGTGATATCACGATTCGTTTATTAATTCTTCTTTTGATTTAAGATGGTTATTATCTTGTTTCAATCATTATGACAATGTATGGGCCGTGGTGGCCCGATCGGTAAGGCATCGGACTCGTGTCCGAAAGGACCCGGGTTCGATCCCAGCCGATCAAAGATCCACCGTCTTGATTAATGGTGACTGGGAGGCGTTAAAAATGTCGTGGTCACAAAGTCCTCCAAGTGAAACGATACCTCTGGGGGTGCTAGGGCCTATGGTTTGCTCGACCCTAGGTTCTGGTTCAAAATTAAGAACAGAGCGCTCTTCAGGGCCCTATCCCGGTTAAACCACTAAGCTGGTAGGTACGGGGGACCCTGGAGGGTGAAATGAAATGAAATGAAATATGACAATGTATCTAAGCAATGCCGTGCATCATTATACCATTTTTATAAAATTATATCAAGCTTATAATGTCAAAAAAAAGATATCTTACCCCCCACACCGCTGCAAATAATAGTAATAATAATTATGAGCATAATAAAGACAAATGTCGTTTTATTGCTTCACATTAACTTGAAAATTAATTCAACCATTTTTTATTAATTAAAAAAATATCACTATAGGTTTTTAAATGTTAATTAATTTTAAAATGCTTTTAGAAAGCATTTGAAAAACTTAGTATAACTGAATGTTTCAGCGATCTTAATGCAAAGTGCGAAAAAAGTTTTAAAAGAAAGAAAGGAGAAAATAAAATGAAAAAGTTTCAATTATTTTCAAAACAGTATTGTATTTAACATTTAAACTTTAACTTAATTTGGTGAGTGAAAGTATTTATGATTCTGTAACTTGGCACTTGGTATCAATTTGTTACAAGCACACAATACACCTTTTTTGTTTACAGCGATTGTCCTGTCGGGAGCTCCATTTATTAGTTTCAGCAGAAAATAATTCAGTGCCAATGCTCCTCTTTTATTCCAGTACACATGCACTCGAAAACGTAAAGGAGCTGGCAGAAACTTCATGCCAAATGGACTTCGGAACTGCTTTTTTCGTATGACAAACTCTTAGAAGCGGAATTTGAAAGTATAATTTTTTGGAAATAAGGAAACGCATGACCCCAAACAATCTTTCATTACTTATACTGTTAAAGTGAATAAGTATGAAGTGAATAACACAAAATAAATTTCAATGTCATTTTCTCTTGCACGCTTGTCTGCTCTAAATATGTCCACAGATGATGCCACACATTTTTTCACCATTGTTGAGCCCCCACCCCCTTTGTAACACCCACACCCACACCCACACCAGGGTCTCCTGTACCTACTACTTCGTGACCGGAGGGTCCCGGGTTCGGTCCCAGCCGATCAAAGATCCACAATCTTGATTAATGGTGGCTGGGGAACGTTAAAAATGTCGTGGTCACAAAGTCCTCCAAGTGAAACCATACCTCTGGGGGTGCTGGGCCAAGGGTTTGCTCGGCCCTTAGCCTGGTTCAAAAAGAACAGAGTGCTCTTCAGGGCCTTATCCTGGGTAAATCACGAGTTGTGAGTTGTGGTAGGTACGGGGGAACCTGGAGTGTGTGATGTGTGATGTACCTACTTCTTCACGTGGTTTAACCGTTTGGTTGGAGATCTGAAGAGCGCTCTGTTTTTTTTTATCCCGATCAGAAACCAAATAACCCTTGGTCCAGTATCCTCAGAAGTATTGATTTAGAATAGGAGCTTGGAGGACTTTGTAGCCGCGGTCCATATTCAACGTATCACAGCCACTATTAGAGAACACGGTGGACTTTCGATCTGATTTCATCGAGTCCGAGACTCTCCTTTGTAATAGAGTGTTGCACTTCCCTATACTCCACCCCCTGCCCCTTTACGCTATTCATTAGCAGATTCTTTCAAAACATGCGTGATGTCATAGTTTTTCGTACGCTCCCCTCTCACTTATCACAAACTCTGTCACAACCAACACACAAACAAACTTTGTTTGCTTGCCAAAAGTTGCTGAACACTATATTGCTGAAATTAAAAATTGGTGCTTATGTTTTCAACGAAACAAGCTATCTAACTAAACTAAGTTATAAGTTAAATTGAAATGAATAAAATCCGCCAAATACTGTAAACGCACTTATTTTCACAAGCCGTAATTTTTGTGAAAATGAAGGTATCGGTGATTTTGTGAGCTGAAAATTTCGCGAATTTTATATGAACAGAACAAAAAGTTGAAAAGACACACGGAGCTTATATTTTCGCGATTACGTCGGGTTTACTAAAATAGCGAAAACAAAAGCCTTGTAAGAATGAGTGCTTTTGAGTTCAACTATTCAATTATAGGATTATCAAAGAAGAAGAAAAAACATTCCTTAACGACTACGAAAAGCAAAACTTAACAGTGAAGAGTGAAAATGGCAACACCTATTTCAGCAACATGATTTTTATTTTCGCCAATTTGGTTTGTCCCATGTTATGATAATAATTCTCAGAACACAGTCAATAACATTGAAAAATTGGCGAGAAATGTTCACAGCAGCAGGTGTGGCAAAAATGTCCTGAATTCCATCAAGTGCGTGTTTGTGGGTTCTTTTTTTTTCCTTTCCAGGAAACGATTTTTCCTCAAGATGCGCTTTATGAGTTGATGGACAGTGAATGAGCTACTCTTACAAACGTTTTAGAAAACGTGATTTTATCCTTTGATGAGCAGGAAAAGGAAATAATGTAATGGCTACGACTTCAGCAGAAAAACTATACAAAAGCTATATTGATGGTTTAAAGTTTAGCACTATGATATTGTGAGTTTAAAAAGTTTTAAGTTGTGCCGAAAATAATTGTCAAAATCTAGTTTGTCCCACCACGCTTTCTGATATCCAGAAGCAGTGGCGTATATAGCGCCTCCGTAGCACCCGAGGCGCAGGAGGGGGGGGGGGGGGGGCACGAGGTAGCTCATTTCGTTTGCTTATGCATTCATTTACTAATTCACGAATGTATTTCTTCATTTATTAATTTATTCCAAGTTCTTTTACTTATTAATTCACTTATTTATTCATCCATTCACTTATTTTGTTATTCATTCTCCATTTTATTCACTCATTTCTTTTTCCCATATACTAATTAAAATAAATAAATTTATTTATTTGTTATTTATTTGTTCTTTTATTTTTTCATTAATAATTCATGTATTCGTTTATTTACGCATTCATTTGATGAAAATTACTGTAACTCATCCAATCGAAAATGTTTCATTAAAAAATATTGTATTTTTCACTTTGCCCCATGGTTTTTTGAAGTAGAAAATTTCTCCTTTTTTTAAGGTGAAAAATAACTGCCAAAATAAAAAATAATATTTAAACTATTGCAAAATACATTATTCCTTCTACGTGCACACTGATTTTTAGAACAAATTTCTAATTTGGTTATTTTGAAACAGGTGAGTCATCTTAACTATTTCACTTTGCCCCATATTCCCCCAACTAATTCCCCTACTATGAGTTGCACAGGGAAATTTTTTTCATAGTTAAAAAGGGTGGGGGGGGGGGGCAACTAACAAATCCTGCAGGGGGGGGGCACATCTAAGTCTACGTTCACTATTGTGCAGAAGCATGAAAAGATTCAACTGACTAATCTATTATGTTTTGTTAAGTACTAAAATATTTTGTTAAGTGCTTTTCCACAAAATACCACGCGCCGGCGACAGAATTGACGCAACTAAAAATTTAAACGAAATTAAAAACCTAAATTTAATGCTTTTTCTTTTCACAAAGCTCAAAATTACATTGGCGTAATAGCTGAGTAGTGAAGCACAGAGACACATCATTATTAAATTCATAACTTAGAAGAACATTTTTCGAACTTGAAGTATGCTCTAAGTATTTAGACTACCCAGCCAACCAGTAAACATTAAGTCATAAATGTTTTGTGCATACTGTAGTATTTGAGAATGAAATAAGTTAGAAGTAGTGCTGCGTAAAATGTTGATTTTCTCCAGAGACGTCATTTCAAGTTTTTCCGGGGGGGGGGGGGGGGCAAAGGGTCCAAACACAATGCAGTTTCATCGGAAAGCATAAAAAACCACGCCCACTTATGTGTAAATACATTGATTTCTCAAAGTCAGGGGGAGGTCAATTGCCAAAAAATGACGGGTCTGATTTTCTCTAAGAGAGTTGTTTCTTTCATAGACGCTATTTTCAGTTTTTGATTTCGCGCCACCTACACATATTACTAATATTGTACCAATGGGGTGGGGGGGGGGTAACTTGATGGAATAAGGATCGAATACGAAAATAGTGTTTTTTAATAAATTTTCTTTTTCAGTGCAAGTCTTTATGAACAGCCTACGCTCAAAATTTTAAAATCTTAGTTTTTTTTGTATTGTACGCTGAAAAACTAAAGTACGATCAACAATTCCGAACATTTAATCAAAACAAACAAGTGTTTATTAAAAGGAGTTCTGACTCCTCTCTTATCTCAAACGAAAAGTATCTTCTCCAAGCATTCATCCCGCCTTGCGCACGAATAAATAATGACGACACAGCTATTAATTTGCTTATAAGCTTAAGCAGTTTAAATGAGTCTCGGGCACCCTGCCAAATTTAACTGCGTAAACAACTTAACCTAGAATCGGGGATTTTTAGCTCGCGTTGGGTGTGTCGTTTTGGGGAAGCTATGAGTTCGAAGTTTCGACCTTGGAGAGTCGTCCTATCTGTGATGTTGGAGAGGAGGGAGTATTTTTACGTGAGCGAAAGCAGGGATAAGGCCAGAGATGTAAGAGCTCTTTCAATACACGTGTGACCTAAAGTTGAAGTGGAGTGATTGAGAAAGAAAAGGGGATGTGATTGGAGGAGCTGTTTTTGGAAGAAGTCACAACTGCAAGCGAATGTGAATGCCGGAAAAATAGGAAAAAAAACAAACTGTTCCTAGAGGTGCATACATGCAGGAGCGCCCCGATGGGAGGTCATGGGAGGTCACTGTGACCTCCCAATAATATACATATTCGGCACGTTTTTGAGATTATTTGTTCTTTTCAGTTTTTAGAATTGCTTTTTAAAAGATGCCTAATGTTTTTTCTCACTAAACGTTTAAATGTTGGACATGTGTGCATGCTTGTATTTTATCATTCCGTAAAATTAGAACTTCATTCGGCAAATTGATAATTTTCCCCCTCCCAAAAATTTTAGTTCGGGGCCCTCCTGCATACATCTGTGTGTGGGGGGGGGGGGGGGAGTTATGGTGTAGACTACACAATGGAAATTGTTAGGGAGTTTTTTTGAGGGGAGCTTTTCTCTTTTTCTCGAGATTGGTTCTCGGGTTTGAGCGGGAGGGAGGAGGGGGGGGGGATATGACGAAACAAATGTTCAGTTCCAATTTAAGTATGGTACCATTACATTACTTGAATTCCATTAAAACGAAATTCTCGTTGTGACGAGCAAGCCTTGCGGCCCCGGAATTTTTTTGTGATAGGATTTCAATGAATTAGGGCGGCGGGAGGTACTATTTTCCTTTGGGGGGGGGGGGGGAATTGGTCTCATTTATTTTGCATAAGTACCAGAACCACAGACAAAGAAAGGATAAACCTAACACGTTTTCACCTTACACTGCAAAGTGTTGCCAATTGGCTACATGGACTATTTTTACTTATGACCAAGCATAAGGCAACTCAAGCATAAAAAGCAAGTATTAGGTATCTTTAAAGCAAATATAACCTTCTATCCTCAAAATTAAATTTTTAAAAATGTTTTCCAATATTTTCTTTATTACATTGAAAAATATAAAACGTTCTTTCATCAGGATTTCTTCTTCTATCAGGAAAAAAATCAGGCTGCTCTGGCGATGAATACTTTTTAGCACGTTGAGCGAGTTACACTTTATTGTTTTTAAAACGAAAAGCAAGGGTTGCGTATCCAGTGTCGGTGAGAGACGGGGGGTAGGAGGTATGCCATGTATCAAATATACGTACATCCCGCAATAAGTTAATATGGAACAGTGCCGGATCTAGGGGAGGAGCAAGTCGGAGCTTTTTCCCCGGGACAGGAGGGGGCATTACTTAGAGGGTGGGGGGAATTCACACGATTTCTCTGTGTGTGTTAGCGTATTTTGGCAGTAGTAGTAAATACATGAAAGATGATGGATAAGGGCAGGGATTCCTCGAACTTTAACTATGGTAGGGAGTAAATTTTTAATTTGCCGAATGGAACTCTAAATTTCACAGAATAATAAAATATTGGTATGATCACATAGGTGATACATCTAACGGAAATGGACATTCTGTCATTTAAAAATTGTAATTATGTCTCCGAAGTTGCCGAATCTTCCGACAAAATTTGCCGAAAAAGTACTCTTTGGAGGTCACAGTGACTTCCCGTGACCTCCATCAGAAGAACACTGCGGAAGGGCGGGAGTTTTAGTTTTCGCCCCGGTTTGAAAAATTGACAGATCCGGCACTCTTATAAGAATAATAAATTTTGACCTTTTTTTTTTTTTTTTTTGACCGTGGCGTGTATTCTCTTTAATCCCGTGTTGCTAAAGGGGTTGTCAATAGGGGAACAGACTTACCGCGCATTCATTAAATATGATGCAATACCTGAACAATGCAGGTCACAGAGAGGTAAGATAGGTCCGCGTTTCTGATGCAATACCGTTGCAACTTCTTTCAGGAAAAGATGTTCCGGTATTGCAAGTTAAGTGCCCTGCGACAAAAACTGACGCTCTTCAACTTTAAATATGTTTGAGAATTTTAGGCAGTGTTTTTTTTTCTTAAGGTGAAAATTTAAAAATGAATTAGTACAGTCGAGCCCGTGTAATGGAATAGCCATTTTGCCATGAAAAAATATTCTAAAAGGCGGGATATTCCATTATCCGAGGCCAAAATAATGCATTCCATCGGTTTGGTACATTGGAAATTTATTACATTAAGTGGTATATTCTTTTAACCGATATTCTAACAGGCGGGCTCGACTGTATTTGGTTTGAATTTTGTTGAGTGCCGAAAATGAAGGATGAATTTTAATTGAATATGTTGCCTTTAAGTTTAAAATTCATTACAATTTAAAAAAAAAACTCATCTTTAAAGGTATTAAACTATTAAAAAGATATAAATTAACTGTTGTTTTTACAGTATAATTCAGGCAGTCGGGGTTCCAATTTAAAACTGTAAAAGACACAGTAATAAACTGCAAAAATAGCAATTTGACAGTTTCTTACAGTAAAGTAGGAAATTTTACAGTTCATTGCCGTAAAATTTAGCTGTATTATACTGTTTAATTAACAGTATAATACTGGCAGCACAGGTTCCAGTTTAAAACTGTAAAATGCTCGGTAATAAACTGTTAATTAGCAGTTTTACAGTTTATTACTGTAAAATTAGCAGTTTTACAGGTCATTATTGAAGAGTTAGCAATTGTACAGTTTATTACTGTAAAATTAGCCATTTTTACAGTTTATTACTATAAAATTAGCTGCATTATACTGTAAAATCAACATTCATTTTTTACAGTGTATGATTTTGAAATTAATAGAAAGAGTGCATACCGTAGGGTCATTCCACATCAAATCACCTGGCCATGTAATCCATGTCCTCGGATTTTGATAAAATTTGGTGTATATAATATTTTTATGGTGGTAAGTAACCATATGAATTGTTTTGCCCATATGTGATCTGGTTTTTGTTTTACAGGCCGTCAAACTTTTCAAAAAATTGCATTTTCTGTCGACTGCTAAGCCTAATCTGCATGTATACGCATCTCTTCAGTAAATTGTGACGGGTGCAAAAATCTTTCAATTTCTCCCAAAATTCTTAGATATGTAGCTGAAAGTATGCGGATTTAATAAAAAATACTTGAAATTTATACAATTATACATTTTGTACATACAATTTATACATTTTGTTTGAAAAAAATTTGAATAAACTACGACAAACATTTTTTTTTCTTGTGCAAAACATGAGTTTACTTAAATGGCATTTCACGAAGAGGCGGAGGTCCAATTCAATAATAGAAACATTCGAAATGAGCCTGAAGGTGTGTTCTATTATTGCAAAGAATAAAATTAATAGTTTTTTTCGTTTTCTCGTTGCTATTGCACAATATACACATTTCAGTACCAAAATTTTTGAAAAAAAGTTCTAGTCATTTTCCTAACCTAAATTTCACTGAAAAGTAAACGTACCTTTATTTTTAAGTGTATTTACAGCCCTATTATACTACTTAAAAATAATCTTAATCCCTTATTAAACAGAAAGAAAAGTGAGAAACAATTTATGACTCCCAAAATGCAGTTGTTAAGTTCAGCAAAATATCAGTTGTAGAATAAAGATGTGCAAAACATGATTTTACTTTAGTGGCTTTTTCACGAAGAGGCGGAGGTCATATTCAACAATAGAAGCATTCGAAATAAACCTAAAGGTGTGTTCTATCATTGCAAAGATTAAAATTAGTGGCTTTTTTCGTGTTCTTGTTGCTATTGCACAATATACATATTTCAGTACCAACATTTTTGAAAAAAAGTTCTAGTCATTTTCCTAACCTAAATTTCACTGAAAAGTAAACATACCTTTATTTTTAAGTGTATTTACAGCCCTATTATGCTACTTAAAAATAATCTTAATCCCTTATTAAACAGAAAGAAAAGTGAGAAACAATTTATGACTCCCAAATGCAGTTGTTAAGTTCAGCAAAATATCAGTTGTTGAATAAAGATGTGCAAAACATGAAAATTTTACTTTAGTGGCTTTTTCATGAAGAGGCGGAGGTCATATTCAACAATAGAAGCATTCGAAATAAACCTAAAGGTGTGTTTTATCATTGCAAAGATTAAAATTAGTGGCTTTTTTTCGTGTTCTTGTTGCTATTGCACAATATACATATTTCAATACCAACATTTTTGAAAAAAGTTTTAGTCATTTTCGTAGCTTAATTTTCAATATTTGTGTAAAGTAAGTGTTGTTCATGATTTCGTAGCATAAAAACGTTATATGTTCAGTTTTAACGATTTATAATTGTATTGAACGTGCGAAGCAGAGATAGGATAGCACAATCTTTGAAGAAAAAATAATAATGAAAAATATGAGTTTCCGGATCTTGTCGGATTGTTTGTCTTTGAAGTGTTTGTGTGATCCCGTTTTCAGCAAATTTAAGGAATATACTGTTTGATATTTTAACGCTCGACCTTCCTAGCATTTGCGCATGTATCAGGTCTCTTCTTATTATATCAAAATAGAAAGAAAATAGTAACATCTTCCAGAGACTTATGTTACTGACCATTTGACGTAGTAATTTCATCTAACATCTTACCATTTCTTGGTTGTAGTAAAGATAATAGTCCTTTCTTAGGTAAAAGATAATCTTGCTTCAGGGAGATTGAATATGTACAAAATAAGTATTCCGAATATTTCATGATAACATGACTTCAACAAGTACCGTAAATCAGGGTTACTTGGACCCTAGGGTGTTACTTGAGATCACTACAATAAAATGATAAAATCTAGGTTTGGTACCTACTAGTTGAAGACTTGCACGTAGTTCCTCGTTTCTCCACTAGGTAGAAGCCCTCTGCAGTCTCTAACGCTAATACCAAACCCAGATTTTATCATTTTACTGTGGGCTCAAGTAGCCCTCTTGTGGGTCCAAGTAACCCTGATTTACGGTACTGTCCGACGTCAAAAGCTACGACCATCCATGTTTAACTGTTTTATCTTTAAAAAAGGGGACAACTTGATTAAGAAGATGCACCATGGAGGTACTTCTGCCGATATTATTTTATTTTTAAAGATCTGATAAGGAAATGAAATAAATTAAAAAATGTATATGCGCAAACCATCCTTTCTGATAAGCGAATCAAATGAAAAACTAACAAATCAAAATAGAAAACCCACTCACATTCTTTATCCCTCTTATCACTATCACCCATATTTTAATATAATAAGAAGAGACTTGATACATGCGCAAATGTAAGGAAGGTCGAGCGTTAAAATATCAAACAGTATATTTCTTAAATTTGCTGAAAACGGGATCACACAAACACTTCAAAGACAAACAATCCGACAAGATCCGGAAACTCATATTTTTCAGTATTATTTTTTCTTCAAAGACTGTGCTATCCTACCTCTTCTTCGCACGTTCCATACAATTATAAATCGTTAAAACTGAACATAATACGTTTTTATGCTACAAAAGCATGAACAATACTTACTTTACACAAATATTGAAAATTAAGCTACGAAAATGACTAGAACTTTTTTCAAAAATGTTGGTACTGAAATGTGTATATTGTGCAATAGCAACAAGAACACGAAAAAAAGCCATTTGCAATGATAGAACACACCTTTAGGTTTATTTCGAATGCTTCTACTATTGAATATGACCTCCGCCTCTTCATGAAAAAGCCACTAAAGTAAAATCATGTTTTGCACTTTTTTATTCTACAACTGATATTTTGCTGAACTTAACAACTGAATTTGGGAGTCATAAATTATTTCTCACTTTTCTTTCTGCTTAATAAGGGATTAAAATGATTTTTAAGTAGCATAATAGGGCTGTAATTGCACTTAAAAATAAAGGTTTGTTTGCTTTTTAGTAAAATTTAGGTTAGGAAAATGACTAGAACTTTTTTTCAAAAATTTTGGTACTGAAATGTGTATATTGTACAATAGCAACGAGAAAACGAAAAAAAAAACCCACTAATTTTATTCTTTGCAATGATAGAACACACCTTCAGGCTCATTTCGAATGTTTCCATTATTGAATAGGACCTGCGCCTCTTCGTGAAATGCCACTTAAGTAAACTCATGTTTTTCATAAGAAAAAAAAATGCTTGTCGTAATTTATTCAAATTTTTTTCAAACAAAATGTATAAATTGTATGTACAAAATGTATAATTGTATAAATTTCAAGTATTTTTTATTAAATCCGCATACTTTCAGCAACATATCTGAGAATTTTGGGAGAAATTGAAAGATTTCTGCACCCGTCACAATTTACTGAAGAGATACGTATACATGCAGATTAGGCTTAGCGGTTGACAGAAAATGCAATTTTTTGAAAAGTTTGACGGACTGTAAATCAAAAACCAGATCATATATGGGCAAAAGAATTCATATGGTTGCTAACCACCATAAAAATATTAAATACACCAAGTTTTATCAAAATCCGAGGACATGGGTTACAAAATCTCGTTTTCCTGGGTATTTGACATGGATTGACCCCGTATGATCATTTAATTGCAGCAATTACGTGAGTCAATAATTATAAAATTCACGTAATTAATTAAATACCCATGGAACTCTCAGCTCCAGGCCCGTCATTTAGAGGGGGAGGAGGGGGGACAGTTACCCTCCCCCATGACTTTGAGAAATCAATGTATTTACGTATAAGTGGGCGTTGTTTTTGTTGTTTTCTGGTGAAATTGTATTGTGTTTTTACCCTTTGCCCCCCCCCCCCCCTGGAAAAACTTGAAATGACGTCCCTGCTCAGATCCTCAAACGTAAAATTATACATGAATTTTTTTCAGGATTTCAATTTTTTTTTTTTTTTTGGAATATTCAGAAACTGGTTTCTGAAAAATGTCATTTAATGAAAAAAAGCATCAAATAATGACAACAACAATTACAGGTTTGTAATTATCTTTTCTCATCCACATTGTCCTACGTTATTTAGAAAAGAATAAAATGTTTTTAAATTGAAAAGTTCTGCGCAGCGAGAGTGATTTTAATATGAGACGCGTCAATCATGCACAAAAAAGGTTGTACACCACTGACGGTACACAAATTTGTACAAGATTTTATACATGCTCATAAAAACGGAAAAATAATGAATAGCTATGAATTTAAGAGAAACTTTTCGTGAATGATATTCTTGTTTGAGTACGAAACAAAGTCCAATCCATTTTGTGGGTTAAAATAAGACACATAAAGGTCAAATTTTGAGAAAAAAGTTCTGAAATATAAGAAAAGTAACAAAACTCGAGTGCCGTAAGATTGACTAAGTCACTAACCTGAAAACTTGTTCCTCTTCCTTTTTTGACGATTTTAATAAGTTTTGCTTTCCCGATCGCAGTATAATTTTGGTTGATGACGTCACTGTTGATATGACAACAAGTTGATTGATTTGAAGCGATTTTGCTTAGCGTGATAAAGGAAAATCTTGTGACGTTGTGGTTTCCTTATTTTAGATACACAGCATCGAAAATTGTAATTTCCTTTGTTTTAGCCTACTTTTAGGCAAAAGCAAAAAAAAAAAAAAAAAAAAAAACTGCAATGTATTCAACCATTTTCACTGAAAAAATTAATGTTGTTTTGACAGTATAATACAGCTAATTTATAACAATCTACTGTAAAAATTGCTAATTTTACAGTAATAAACTTTAAAATTTCTACTTTTACAGTACTGAACTGTAACCGAAAAATCAGTTTGGGCCACCGTTAATAATTATTAGTGTTAGTAAAATTACCGTTTAAAAATCGATTTTTCGAATTATTGCCGCTTAGCGCGAAAGCTTTGCGCTGGTCAGCTAGTAAATTAAAATGCTGTTACCCGAAAAAAATTCTAGAAAAAATTTTTGAGCAGTTTTTTTCAAAAAATCTATGAATGCATAATTTAATGCGTATATGTTTTGCTTTTTAATGTGTTCTTAAAGCGCTATTGCAAGTTAGGGAAGAAATAATAATGACGGTTTTACATTTGTTTAAAAAAAATGCTCATAAAGAAAAACTATACGGCACGTGTAATGGTTTTGAAAAAAAAAAGTTTAAAAGGAAAAAAGAATAATGACATTTTCGACACTAGGATGAATAAAAACTTTCAAACAAAAAGTTTTTAAAACAAAATAGAGAGATAAAGCAGTGAATAACCGCCCCTAAGCAAGGGCTAAGGCAGAAACATGCAATACACCGCCAACTCGTTCATTTCGATCCATGGACTGCATTTTGAGCTGTTAGTCACTGCTTTATACCCGAGTTCTGCCATAAAATTGTCGAGTTATACCGTTTCCATGAGCAGTCGCTCGTTGGTATTCTAATTTCACATTAGCTACCAGTTTTTTTCGGCTCTCTTTGCTCTATAAGAGGATGTTTGCCTCCAACTCGTTTACTTTCGTATTCCATGCTGATGAGGGCATAATAAGCCCGAATCTGCAGTCCATGAATCGAAATGAACGAGTTGGCGGTTGGCGGTGTATTGCATTATAGAGAGAGTCTATTAACCGTTGAGAAATCTTAACGGCTGCAGCCGTTTTGTGATAAAACTGACTGATATGTAGAAGGAATTTTTTGCACAAATGAAACTTTCACACTTTTTAAACGTATTTATTTTTCTGCATGAAGTAAAAATTGCTCAAAGCTTCTTCAAGTTAATTACAAAAAGAACAACTGTTTTTTTTTAGCCTACTTTGCTCTTAAAATTTTAAAAAAAGAAAAGAAAAAAGCCTATGAAAGGTGGCTTAATGCATCGTGAAAGTATCGTAAGTTCCAAAAAAAAGGCAAAATAAAATAAAATAATTGCTAAAAATATCTAAAAACTAAAATGGGAAAGTTGGTTTTTGATGTGGGAAAAATATGTCTGTCTGTTCGGCTGTGTATTCCGTCTCTACAAACTTTTGAGGGAAAAATCTGATTCGAACAAATTTCGTTCAAATTATCTCGGCAAGTACACTTTATCTCCACGTTTCACGTTTTGATTTGAACAATTTTTCGTTCAGTTTTGAACAGTTTAAAAATAAATAAATGCTATTGTGATATCTAAGACAAGTAAATAGAGAGAATGTAATTGATTTCCCACATCAATCATTCGGTTCATTTATATAAAAGGTATAAACTAGTAAAAATATAACAAACATTTCCCAAAGAATTACCGTCCATAAGCCAGGGCTAAGGCAGAACTGAAGCAATGACACCCACAGCTCGGTCATGACATCCTGAGACTGCAGTTTCGTCCTTATTCTGAACTCCTCGGTCAGGAATAGCCTATGACCGAGCTGGAGGCAAAATCCTCTTATTGCACCCACAGCTCTTATTGTAGCTAAGATTGCCAACAAACTAATTAACCTATTAATGCCTGACATTTTTTTTCCCAAAGATATTTTGTATACTGGTTACAAACAGTGTTTAATGGACAGGAAAATAATAATAAAAAAAAAGATTATGTAAAATTTTTTTTTTTTTTTTTTATTCAGGGAAGAAAAATCGTCCCATAAAAGTTACGATGGACCCCAGAGGGTACATACTTTTTTTACTGGAATTTTTTTCTGCCTACGATATAATATGTAAAAAAGACATTTTATAAGAAGAAATAAAATCAGCAATTAACATAAACTGGGAAGCTGGGAATAACTTTGAAAACTTAGCTTTTTTTCTTGAGATTGTGAATGATATCATTTTAGATAAAAATCATATTAAAACTGCTACAAAACACACTTTATAATGGTTATGTGCTGCAATCTGTTAATAACGAATTGAAACAATACCAAGGTACTAATTGAACTCTATTATTTGGTTGAAATGTTCATTTTGGGGAAATTCAGACCCTTTTTTGGACCGTCCCTAAAAAGGGACGCGAGGCATGAATGGGTTGAACTGCAGTCTCAGGATGTCATGACCGAGCTGTTGGTGTAATTGCTTCTATAACACACACGTTTGGGACGAAATAAGCTTCATTTTACGGTGATGAGAAAAACAACGCAAAAAAATAATAAAATCATAAAAACAAGTTATATTTTCAAATAGCAATGATAGTTACAGACACGTGTTTGGGGGCTATAATTTTTTTGCATTGCAAAGGTGTTCCTTCAGTGCCAAAACACGTGTCTGCAATTTTTATTGCTCTTTTTTGATTTGAACGCTGTTTTGTTGATTTTGTCGTATCTCTCAAATTTTGAAATTTTGCTTGTAAAGTAGGAGAATTTGTCATTCATTCTTTCAAATTATATGAGTACATAAAACTTTTTCAACAAGCTAAATTCGTCTACTTTTAGCCTACTTTTACGTAAAAGTAAAAGAAAGAAGAAAGGATATGGAGAGACTTAGTGCTTCTTATAAGTATCGCTAAAACTAAAAAAAAAATAAAAAATATATAAATAAATGAAATAACTAATTGCTGAAAAATGCCTCATGTCAGTCGGTCTGTTTATCAACGTCTAATAACTTTTGAGTGAAAAGCTTGATTCAAACAAACTTCTTTTGCTTGAAAGATCTCGGTGAGGATACATCATTATTCCCACATTTGATTCGAGCAATTTTTCGTCAAACTTTAAAAAGTTGAAGAAAACTTAACATAAGCGCCTATGTGGCAAGTTAGGACAAATATAGATCCCGAACTTGTTTGAGTTGACACTTTACGGGAAGAATCAATGTCTATGTCGTACTTAAAAAAAAGAAAATAAAAAGTAAAGCTATAAATAGTGCTAACCAATTAGTATAAACGTACACTCATTCAAACAAACAAAGGTTGGCTAAGATGGGAAAAGCCAAGTTTCTAAGAATGTATTTGTTTTATAACAGCTGAAATTGTTGCTATGACATTGAAGTCACGACGCAGATAAAACTGTCAAAGGAATATTCAGTTTAAATCATAAAAGAGCCGATTTATCTCTTTAACAGATAAATCGGATTTGTTTTGAGTTTGGAAGCAAACATTAATATAACTTATCAAACGGAAACATTGGTAAAGTAAAGCTTCGAATGAACTAAACCTGTAGTTGTAGCTTAATTCTTAGAAAGATGTAGATGGTTTGATTGGTATAAGAAGAAAAAAGTTTTCCACTTTTATTACTTTTAAACATTATGTAGTATAACATTATAGCGACAAAAGTATATGACTTAAATCCTGCATGTTTGATGAAAACTGTTCCCATTCATGCTTTTATAAGTCTTCTTTATTCTAATTTATGAAATTCACATAAAAATACTATTTTTCGCAACTCAAAATTTTTCGTTCTTTCTCCTTTTCTTTGTTTTGTTTTATTTCTTTTTTTGTTACGTTTCTTGCCAAAGGATTAAAATGCACAGTATTGGCTAAAAGCATCATTTTCTAGTAATTAAGGATATCAAAATAGTGAGAAAAGTGAAAACATTACCACTGAACAAAAATGACTTAAAAAAAGAAAAATGAAAGTTTTTAAAAAAGTAAGAAAAGGAAAAGGGGGAAAAATCTCTATAAAAAAGAGAGAGAGAGTGGGACAGAGATTAATTTTCTTAAAAATACCACAAAATTATTAAGTACCTTAATTGTATTCGTTGTCATGATATGAAGAGCTAATGCTTGAAATACATTAGAATTAACCCATTATTGCCTAAGCGTGCCTTTTTAGGGACGGTCCAAAAAGGGGTCTGAATTTCCCCAAAATGAGCATTTCAACCAAATAATAGTATTAAATTAGTACCTTGGTATTGTTTCAGTTCGTTATTAACAGAGTGCAGAACATAACCATTGTAAAGAGTGTTCTGTAGCAGTTTTAATATGATCTTTATCAAAAATGACATCGTTCCCGATCTCAAAAAAAAGGTAAGTTTTCAAAGTTATTCCCAGCTTTCCAGTTTATGTTAATTGCTGAGTTTATTTCTTCTTATAAAATGTTTTTTTAAATATTGTACCGTAGGCCGAAAACAATTTTAGTAAAAAAATATGTACCTTCTGGGGTCTATCGTAACCCTTAAGGGACGATTTTTCTTTCCTTAATAAAAAAATTAATTTTTGCATTATATTTTTTAAATTATTTCTCCTGTCCATTAAACACTGTTTGTAACCAGTATACAAAATATCTTTGGAAAAAAAATGTCAGGAATTAATGGGTGAAGAGTCTTTGATACAATGTGAATTTATTTGACACTCATTGCAATTATTCACCAAGTCTATATTTTTACGGAACAAAAATTTAGCAACCAGGGGAGAGCATTTTTTACGAAGTTGGAAAAATAAAGAAAGAAAAGAAAACTTACGAAAAAGGGACTATCTCGTTTTTTTGCAGATACTTTACAGTTTAATTGGTTCAAATGTTATCCTTTAATAAAAAGTACAACTTAAAAGTTTTCTTGAAATCACATTTCATCTAAATCGAAGGAATTTCATTGAATACTCATTTTGTAAGCACTACATCTATCAGATTTTACCATCGCCATACACTATGGCCAATCAATGAGTTGCTGAAAGATGTGAATAATGTAGTAGTTTTCTGAAAGTGGAACACATTAATTTTTGTCTGCAATCTGCCGAGGTTAATTTAGGACTTTAGGAAAAAGGCATAAAATATTCATTTATCATTTTGAGTGGATTGCGTGTGAAGGAAAAGTAAATATAATTTTTATGGGTCTGCGAAATTTATAGTAATACTGTTCTCTCGAAAAATCGGAAATATTTCAGCAGTTGTTTTCCTGTTTTGAGGATTTCGTGTTTTGCATTACTTTTAAAAATCATTTTGGTCGTCTGGAATTAGGAAATCATTTTAAAATCATTTTAGAATAAGTACTGGGTTGACATTTTAGTTACCAAAAATAAGTTTATCTTAAAAACAACTTAGTAATGTCATACTTTGTTGAAGTACCATAGAAAAGGTTTCCATTGAGGGAAATTGAAGGGGTAAGTGTGGATAAAGGTGATATGGTGAACATTTTTAAAATTTTACATTTTACCATGGATGAAGATGATTAGTCCATCAGTACCATATCCCCTTAGTCACAGACATGGTTGGTAACTAAGAATATGACCCCGCTTTACCCGTTGAGAAAAATCCATTTTTAAAAAATAGCGCAACATTTTTTTTCTTTAAAGCTTTTTCTAGAAATTAAAAAAATTGTTACATATATCACCTTTTCTACTTACCACTTCAGTTATAACCCAATATTGAATACAATGAAGACAAAATCTTTGAAAATAGATTTTCAAAACTCTTTGTTTTCTAACTCTTTCTCTCTTTCTGTCTATCTGTCTATCTATCTATCTCAGGCCCGTCATTTAAGGGGGAGGGGGGGTCAATTGCCCCCCCTGACTTTAAGAAATCAATGTATTTACCTATAAGTGGGCGTGGCTTTTGATGTTTTCCTGTGAAATTGCATTGTGTTTGGACCCTTTGCCCCCCCCCCCTGGAAAAACTTGAAATGACGTCCCTGATCTATCTATCTTTTTCCCCCATTTTTTGTGATTCCTCTTGCACCGAGGTCTGATCTTCAGTTTGCGATAAAAATCATGTTTAGTAAAAAAGCAGCGGGAAACTTTGTACTATGAAATGAGTAAAATGCGACAACGTAAATAAAAGTACAAATAAACACATTTTAAATGAGTTTAAAACTCAGCAAAGAGCTGTTTCGAGGCTATAAAATACAAGCCTCTTAAAAACGAAGAATGGTTCACATGTCTAAAACCAACGGTCAAGTTGATTTTGGACATGTTCAGGGGTGCCCACAGGGGGGATTATGGCACAAGTTGCGCCATCAAAATTTAAAGGGGGAGGGTTTAAACTTATTTAATTATTTATTTAAATTATTTATTAATTTATTTTTTTAATTTAAATTATTTCTTTTATTTCTTTATTATTATATTTTTATTTATTTATTTATTTTGTGGGCCTGTGTGTGTGCTTAGAATGTCTGTAAGGGAAGAAAAGCGATTCTATTCTGTGCATAATTCGAACTTTAAAAAATTAATAATATATAGAAAAATAATTTATAATTTTAAAAAATAAAGAAATAACATTTAAAAAAGAGGGGAAAATAAAAATAAAAAGCACAAGAGGGATGAGAAAAAAGGGGGGGGGATTTGCGCCATTGAGCTTGGGGGGATGGACACGCCTGGACATGTGAACCATTCTGGTACTTGACCGTTGGTTTTATTCCCTTGAAACAGCTGTTTGCTGAGTTTTTAACTCCTTTTAAATGTGTTTATTTATACTTTTATACACTTTGTCCCATTTTACTCATAAAAGTCATATATTTCAGCACTGAATCCACCTTTCAACGATTGCATCAGAGAAATAAAGCTTCAAAATACTTTCAGATACTGCCTTTTCTCTTCATGTGCATTTACAAAACAGCAAGAACATTCAAAACTGCCTACGGACTTAGTAACAACACTCTTCGTTGCAAACTGAGGAATGCATTATTTTAAAATAAAACATATAATCTTAGTAACATCAAGCAAAGTTATTGTTCCCCAGGAGCACACTAATAAAATTTCAAAACCCTTTGCTTTCTCTCTCTTCATCTCATCTCTCTCTTTATGATTTCTGAAACTTTTTCAAAGTGAAGCTGTCCCCTTCTTGTACCGAGATCTGGTTAATAATTTAAGATAAAAATCACGTGTTTCAGCACTGAATCCACCTTTCAATGATTGCATCAGAGAAATAAAGCTTCAACATATTTTCAGAGATTGCCTTTTCTTTTCATGTGTATTTACAAACCAGTAAGAGCATTTAAAACAGCCCACGGACTTGAAAACAACACTCTGCGTTTCAAACTGAGGAATGCATTATTTCAGCATAAAGCATATGATCTTAGTAACATCAAGCAAAGTTATTGTTTCCCCAGAAGCACTTTCTAATCTGCTTATTACTTCAAAGAATACAGATTCCTTAGCCTGTGTCATTATTTTTCTATTCGTGACAAATAACTCAGCATCATTTTCTGCTAACTTATACTGCATCACTCATTCAGGCATGAAAGGAACAATTGGGATTGGAGAAAAGAGAAACAGGATATGAATAAAAACTCCGTAGGGTGGAGTTGGAAAGCTGGAGAAAGAGGTTATTTTATGAACGTTGGTTCTTGTTTTTATTGACCTTGGCACGTCCTTGAAACAAAGATACTTGTTATCCGTTTGTAACTTTGGGGTAGTAACTGGTTTGTAGCACAACTGCGTGAAGTAACATTGGATGCAGAAACCAATAATTTACAATGGATAATCATACTTTAATTCCAAAAAAAGAAAAAACTCCGGTAAATGCATTTTTTTTTCAGACAATAGAATTAAAATTATTATACACAAAATTATTTAAATCGTATAGTAATTTTAAAATTATTTAAATTATTTTATTTTAAAATTTTACAATTTTAATTAAACAAGTTAAAAGTTAAAATTAATTTACTGAAAATTTTTAATATTGTTGGTGTTGAATTGTGGCAGCTAGGCTGGAAATTTGATGTGCGCTGCTTCACTTTTTATTAAGGGTCATGCGTGCCAGTAACCAAAATATCTAAAATAAAACGACTGAAGAGAACTCAAATAAGTAAATTTATTCACTCTAAATATTAATGTCCATACAATCCGAAAAACTGGCTACAAGGGATAAAGTTTCTTACTTAACTCCGGCCCTTCAATCAGTTCACACCAAAAGCCAGTTCTTTAACACCTTAAAACGTGTCAGGGACAGTTGTATCGTTCTCAAATAATATTATTTCTTTAAAAGAGACTCGTTTTCTATTGTCCGAGTTTAGCCACTAAAACCGTGTGATCTTGTAATCCTCAGAACATCTTAGAAAATTGTTGTAAGACACGGCTGACTTTAGAAAAGTTTATTCAGACATTTCTTTCACGTACTAATGTACTCCTCAGAACATCTTAGAAAAGTGTCGTAAGACACGGCTGACTTTAGAAAAGTTTATTCAGATATTTCTTACACGTACTAATGTACTCTTCAGAACATCTTAGAAAAGTGTTGTAAGACACGGCTGACTTTAGAAAAGTTTATTCAGATATTTCTTACACGTACTAATGTACTCTTCAGAACATCTTAGAAAAGTGTTGTAAGACACGGCTGACTTTAGAAAAGCTTATTCAGACATTTCTTTCACGTACTAATGTACTCCTCAGAACATCTTAGAAACGTGTCGTAAGACACGGCTGACTTTAGAAAGGTTTATTCAGATATTTCTTTCACGTTCTAATGTACTCATCAGAACATCTTAGAAAATTGTTGTAAGACACGGCTGACTTTAGAAAAGTTTATTCAGACATTTCTTTCACGTACTAATGTACTCCTCAGAATATCTTAGAAAATTGTTGTAAGACACGGCTGACTTAAGAAAAGTTTATTCAGATATTTCTTTCACGTACTAAGGTAGTTAGTTGCAAGCTGCTCCACATATGCTAATAACTGCGGAATGAAAAAGTAACCTATAAATAATGACCATTGATTTGGGAGGATTTTTGTTCTACATGGAGCAGAGTAATTGAGAAACATCTTTAATTCTTAGCTATAACAGTGTGAGTCTCGACTCTTAAGAGCGTTTTTGCTGCACATTTTTGAAAGAAAAAAAGCTTAATTTTTTTACTTAATATATATTAAGACAAGGCTGACTTTAGAAAAGTTTATTCAGATATTTCTTTCACGTACTAAGGTAGTTAGTTGCAAGCTGCTGCAGATAAGCTAATAACTGTGGAATGAAAAAGTAACCAATAAATAATGACAATTGATTTGGGAGGATTTTTGTTCTACATGGAGCAAAGTAATTTAGAAACATCTTTAATTCTTAGCTATAACAGTGTGAGTATCGACTCTTAAGAGCGTTTTGCTACAAATATTTGAAAAAAAAAGCTTAATTCTAATAATTTTTTAATGCGGTCTTGTCTTTCTACAGACATAGAGTAATGTGGGCTAAAATGAAACGGCGCGCAAAGAGAAATAGTAAAAAATTTTACTCAGTTTGTAGAGACTTCGTGTATGATTATACAATCATGTGTTTTCCAATATTACCATAAAATCAGATAAATGTTAAAGGAATAGTTGAAGGTTAATAAATCAAGATTTGAAATTTTTTGTAGATATCAATGTGTAACCCGTTTCTGGAGCGGCACGCATCCAAATGGTAATCGACCCCTTCCGGCGTGATAGTCATCATGTCTAGAGTGTTGTTAGCAAACGAGTGATCATCCTTTGCCTGAGGTAATCTACGTCCTAACTGTTCTTATCATTAACATTATTCTTGACGTATATACCCCTAACCAAAAACAAGTCAAATGTAGTCAATACTGGCATCTTAGAAACAACGAAATAGGCTCTGATCTTCCAAAACACTTGCTGCCGAATCGAGTGTCCAGTCCAGCGCTTCCGCTTTCCGTAATGTTGCAAAAAGAAGCTGAAACTGGAGCGTACGAAACTTGATCAGTTACGGAGGAAACTTGATGAGTTACGGAGGAAACTTGATGAGTTACGGAGGAAACTTGATGAGTTACGGAGGAAACTTGATGAGTTACGGAGGAAACTTGATGAGTTACGGTGGAAACTTGATGAGTTACGGAGGAAACTTGATGAGTTACGGAGGAAACTTGATGAGTTACGGTGAAAACTTGATGAGTTACGGAGGAAACTTGATGAGTTACTGACCTGACCTAACTCAAACCATTAGCTCAATATAATTTTCCAAAACCTAGTAGTTCTTTTGTGAACACCGTGTACTATCAAGAAAAGCCATTGCTTGTTGTTTTCTCATTCTTCTTTCATTCTTTATTTTCTTCTCTTTTTTTCTTTTTTTGTCTTATACTGTACTAGAGTACACGCTTGTTTACTTGTTTTCCACTGAAAATAAAGCACGGAAAATTTGTCCAACTTTAACATTTCCCTATTGGTGATATGAAATCCCGAAACAAGTTTCTTCAACTATCTCAGAACTCCATGTCCGCAGATACTGTGATTTACCCTCCTGCGGCAGTGTGCTGAAATTTGCTTAAATACTTTTTATTTTGTTAATGTTTAAGGTTTCATGCATTTTTATGCAAAAAATATAGTTTACCAAAGTTCAGTCTCTCACAGAAAGTAAATGGAATTAAAAGGAAAGGAAAAAAAATTGTATGAGGGAAAGTTGCATGACCTTGAAAAAGAAAGAACAGATAAAAATCGTAATAAAAGCAAGAGGATTTTTTCGAAATACAGAAATAAATCTATTCGAGCATATCACCGCACATAATACGACATAGAAAAGAATATATTCCAACTCTTGCAACGAGCAAGAGATCTATTGTGTGTGTGACAGTTCTATGAGGGAAAAAAGGAGGGAAAATAATGGTATTCGTGAGTGATATTGAAAGGCCCTTTTCTTTCAAAGCTTTTTTATGAAATCTTTGCGTAATCAAAGTGAACTTGGATTGCCTACGAACTTCTTTTATGTTGGAGCATTAGCATTTGGCGCTTTTTTATATAAAATATAGTTTATCCATTGACGTCATAAATTGCAGGATGGCAGAAAAAAAGCCTTGTTGAGGAAAATTGAAGTCTTTAATTTCACCAAACTTCTTAGCATGCTTCAATGAGATTTTTTTCCCCCTTTAATGTCAACTGGTGACCTTGAGTTCTGTTAAAGTTGCGGATTTTTGAAGTGAAATATTCAACTTTTCGCAGCAGTAAAAAAGCTCTGTAGTTATTTTTCTGTCTAACTTGAACTAAAAATATAACCTGATGATATAAGTCAAGGGCAGATACAAGGGAGGAGGGATGAGGGAGATCGCCCCTCCCTCTTGGGACTCTTCTCCAGCAGTTTATAGATTTTTAAGTTCAAAAAAGTCGATTTTAGTTGGATCTTTGATGATATTTAGGGAGAGAGTGGCGATTCGGGGCTCTGATCTGGAACTTTTTCGAAATGGAAGACCAAAACATTTGTAATCAACACATGTTAACAAGGATGCATGGCGGAAAAAATGGGCAAGTAAGAAAAAAAATCAATAATCAATCGCCCCTCCCTTGGAACATTTCTGGGTCCGCCATTGCTACATGTAGAGATTGTAATGTCGGTAAGGCGAATACAGTACAGAACCTTTTATCCGGGAACCAAAATACCGGGAAACCAGAAAACCGGCAGCATTTTGTCGATTTTTCCGCCACTTTTTAAAATACGCATTTTTGGCAATTTCTAAAAAATGAAGAGCTTTTTTTTTCTTTTGAAAGACCTAAATGAATATGAACTGTTTCTTCATAAATACCATATAAGTGGCATATAGCTCAGAAATTTTTAATATTGTAATATCTATAAGCACTTCTTGATCGTTTTCTCTTCAGATTTTAAGATGCATTACTATTTGTTATCATAACTTGGGTTTTATAAACAATTGGCAAATATCGCTTCGTAGCGATCCAGAAAACCGGGAAATTCAGTTATCCGGGATAGCTGTGGTCCCAAACATCCCGGATAATTGGTTCTCTACTGTACCAGTATTTTGTGATATTTTGCAACTGTGTAAAACATGCATTTGCTGAAGCTAAGGTAAATTAAAGTTAGACCACGAAGAGATGGCGGGTGACCATGAAGCGGAACAGAGAAATCACGCAGGCATGAGATAGCAAAATGAATCAATTACGCAAAAATAAATTTTCTTGCTGATCCTAATTATTTTAAATGAAGAAGTCCGTTTCAAACCTCAAGGTCACGCGTTATCTCTCTGTGGTCAAGCTATACCGGTATTTCCGAATTTGTTTCAGGTCATACATAGTTTTTAATGAAAGAGTTTTCAATTTTGACAAAAAGAATATTTTCTGGAATTTGGATTTTTTCCCCAAAGATATAAGCGAACCAAAATCAATTGTTTGATACTTTGCTTCAAAAAGAGGAATTAACAGAATTTTATGAACAAAAGTATCGGAAAAACACCAAAACACAGCGCTTCATTTCTACCAAAAAAAGATATAAGAGCCATGTACTTTTTCAAAATGCATACTTACAATATGTAAGTGGTGTGAAATTTGTCTGGATTATGAATAAAAAACAGGAACGAAGTTTCTTTGTGTCTTTTCTACACTTCAACCTTTTTTGACAACAGCATCGTGACGTCAGCGTGACGTTAGCCTATGAAAACCGAACTAGATAAAACGTCACAGTCTACTTGGCGAATTAGAGGAGATCGCTGACTGCTTGTGAGCTCTTATTGGCTCCGCCCGTAGTGACGGTCAATGTCAAGTTAAGTTGCATTTTAGTATAGAGGAGCACTCCAGTTTTTCAGTATCGAAACGTTTCGTTTTGAATGATGATAGACTGCAAGAATAAGGTTCCAGTCTTCAGGCGTACAGCTACACTATGAAACAAGCATGTTGCTGAAAAAGCTATTCATACAGCATTCATTGAAAAAGTTGGCTGGATGTAAATTAAAAAAAAATCTGGTATGGGTCCCACACTACTTCCTTTTACGTGTAAATTTCTTTGTAGATGCCTTAGTGTTAAATTTATGCTATGAGTGAGCAAGATATCAATTCGAACATTTACACCCCTAGTTTGCTTCGAAACAATGCAAAACAAATGTTTTACAATGATTCATTTACTAAATATCGCCGATTTTAACATCATTCAGTGAATTTTTCGCAAAATATCGCCAATTGCGCCAAATTGAACCCAAATTCAAAAAAAAAAAAAAAAAATTCGCCAAATTTGTCGCCAACTTGGCGATATGTCGCCAAGTTGGCGTCAAACACTTGGCGACCAAAAGCTTGGCGACATAACGGAAAGTGGTCGCGCCAATGCATATCTTTCCCTCTGCATTGAAATTAACACTGATTTTCCCCAAAAAAGGGGTAAAACACCCCCTTGGGAACATTCAAATGCTACCACAAGGGGAGGTGCACAACTAGACCATCCTCAGAGCCTACATACCAAGCTAGAAGCTTCTACGGCATATAGTTTTTGAGTTATGCGACCCACATACGCACACACGTACATACAGACGTCACACGAAAACTCGTCGTAATTAACTCGGGGGTGGTTGAAAAAATTTTTTCGGCTGCTTATATGTTGGTAGGTACATATGCACGTGCTGACAGGTCAAAAAAACTAAGGAATTTTCATTCGGGGGTGAGCAAAATCAAAATTTAGACTCAAATTTGAGTGATTTTTTTTTCGCGATCACAATACTTCCTTTACTACGTAAAAGGAAGTAAAAAAAACGCAATTTGGCAGCGTTAACCACGTGCTTGGCGTGGACGATAACAAATCAGCGCCAAGCAGACGGTGAAAATTGGTTACTTTTTTATTGCAGAGAACGGCGTACCTCAATTATTAAATTTGTGCTTTGATAACAGAAAAGAAAAAGAAAAGTTTTTCCTCGCTTTCTTACATTTTAGTTTCAATTAGAATCATAACACTGACAGCAGAATGTAGGTAATTCGATGATATACAAAATTCTGTGAGATGCATTCAAACTTTTGAAATGTAAAATCTGGAATTGATGGGGGGAAAAATAAAACCGTTTTCAAAATCAGGGCTAAAAACTGCATAGGAGTCGATTATCAAAAGATAAAATACATGACAAAAATGCATGCGGGTTGGTGTTTTGTGTGTGTGTTTAGATAAGATTATTATCTGCTTTTTATTGCTTTTGTATGAAGATGTATTTTGAACCTGCTCAAGGTATGACAGCTGAGCTTAAGTTTCTATTTATTATTACGAAACAAAATCTGAATCATCAAGAGTTTTCCTTTGTGGTTTTACATGTGTGATTACGAAACACAGGAAGCTATGAGTCAATAGTGTGAAATTACACTGCATCATTATTTCTAGATTTTTCAGATCCTGAACAACATTAAAAATGAAGACAATAACACTTATAAATGTATATTCTAGAAGAAAACAAACACAATGCAAGCATATAATGTGATGAAATTGAACGATAATGAAATTTAATACTGAAAAAATATTCTTGAAAAAGCAGAAATAGAAGTAGCAGTTTCAACAGTAACACAACAATTGCGAAATCCTTTTTGACTTGTGCTTTTAGTTATTTGCTTGATTCATGCTGACAAACATTCAACGAATATTAGTGGTCATCTGGTCTTCTGAAAGAGAGAGAGAGAGAGACGGGAAGAGGTTGTTAACTTGGAAGACTGTTCCAGAAAAATATCGGTAGCATTCCGCTATGGATTCACGTTATAACTCCTCCCTCAAACCGGCGCCTCAGCATTGAAATTCTGAAAACAGAGACAGTTTGAGGGAGGACTTGTGGCGTCAATTCAAAGAGGAATGATTCCGATTTTTTTCTGGAATAGACCCCCCCCCCCCCCCTCGCGACTTAGAAAACTTTATGTTTTTCATGTGAAAGGGCGTGGCTTTATTATTTTCTGATAAAATTTTCATAGTATATGCGCCCTTTGCCCAGAAGAGAAGTCACTCTGACCTCCCACAATTTTTCTTTTTCGACAAATTTTGCTGACAATTCGGCGCATTTGGAGACATTGCAACATTGATATTGTTATTTCTTCCTACAAATTAAGACAAAAAATTAATTATGCCTAATGTTCCTTTTCATTAGATGCTACGCATGCGAATGATAAAATTAATGATAAATATGTATGCATGCTCATACTTCAGCATTCGCAAAAATTGAGAATTTTTCTCCTCCCAAAAATTTTAATTTGGGGTATCCCTGCCGTTACCACTTCCTCTCTGAGAAGTTCAAAATAACAAGCCTGGACTCACTGAAAAAAGTAACCCCCCTCGTGCTCAAAGAGCCGACTTTGTAACTCCTCTTACGCATTTTCATACATTTGCTGCATAAATCGATATTGCATCAGATTAAATATACACTTCTGAGTTCTAACGTACATTAAAATTGAAGCATAGCCGAAAAAACAACAGAAAACAGCAACACAAATGCATTTGACCTTACACCAAACATATGTCACAAAGCGTTACGAAAAGACCACGTGCGAAATAATAAACACATCGCTGCATGCGAAAAAAAATCCACTCAACCCTT
This sequence comes from Uloborus plumipes, assembly GCA_038373865.1. Lineage (NCBI taxonomy): Eukaryota > Metazoa > Arthropoda > Arachnida > Araneae > Uloboridae > Uloborus > Uloborus plumipes. The sequence continues at coordinate 105,382 of JAXGGA010000926.1, forward strand.
CCACGCACCTTTAGAGGTTGAGTTGAGAGAGCACTTAGCTGCAGCCACACATGAAGGGAAAAAAAATGGCGGGAGAGTGAAAGCAACGGAGGTGTAATCATCCTGAATAAAATGTTACCAGGCTTACGTAAATGTCTTTAATGTTTCAATTTTGTTCCACCTTCTCTCTCCCCTTCCTATTTCGTCTGACCTCAATAAGGCTGGCACAGGTTATTGACTTCATAAGTGGTTTGCTTTCATTTTTTACCGCTTTTTTACATGGTATCACGCGAACGTTAACGCATCTGACTAATGCGAGACTTTGGTTTTAGGATTTTCAAACCTTACATGTGGGACATTTTTGTCTTGAAATCGAATCACTTCAATGTAAGTACCAGGTAGATAAAATAAAGCTTTTCTTTTTATTTTTTTCGGTTGAATTTTCATGATAAAACTTAACCTACAAGCTATTTAATTTTAAAATGAACTAAACCCTTTTGAATGTGAGTTTTATCATAATATTAGGTAGATTTTTTTATCTTAAAAAAGAAAAGATGAAGAGAAAAAAAGGTGTATATGCATGGTAAAATGAAACATCTACAGCAGTATAAATCTCTCTCTCTCTCTTAAAAAAAAAAAACTACGATTAAAAAATCTACAGATTTAAGCATACATTCACCAATCATCAATTACTTTTTCGTGAAATCATTTTTAGTGATACAAATTAGACGTGAAAGCTTTCGTTTTTTTACAGCTAAAATACTCTTTTTCAGAAACATAATTTTTGTTTCAATTCTCATGTTTTTGCACTGTGAATGAAAACTCTTTTTTGTGTCCCCTTTTTATTACGACTATTTAAAAATAAAAACCAAAACAAAACAAGGCAGTTAAAATCGAATAAGAATGTAGAGCTTATAAAGCTGTGAGTAACCGCCTCTAAGCAAGGGCTAAGGCAGAAACATGCAATACACCGCCAACTCGGCTATTTCAATCCATGGACTACAGTTTCGAGCTTATTATGCTCTCATCAGCATGGAATACGAAAGTAGTCGAGTTGGAGGCAAAAATCCTCTTGTAAAGCAAAGAGAGCCAAAAAAACTGGTAGCTTTTCAACGGTACAATTCTGATAGGAAAATTGAAAACCGCTTCTATTAATTGATTTTAACTTCATCCGTTTGTTTTTATTCTGCACACAAGTTTTTTTCAAGAAGATATTTACTATTTTTAAAACTGATATCAATTTACCATATCAGTTAAAAAAAAAAAACGAATTTCAACTTTTACCTTCATCAAAACGTCATCGCTTGAACTTGAACGAGTGAACAAACTTTTAAAAGCCCAATTAGAAAACCAGGAAAAGGAAGTGTTTTAGCACATCATAATCTATTTTGCAACCTCCACTTTCGATTCCAAAGTAGGGGGAAATCTGGGGGAAGGAGGAACGAAACAAACAAAGCTTCCGGTAACTTTTGCTTGGCGGGAAAAAGCAGCGGAAGCTAGCAAAGCAGATGTTCTTCAGATATGTTTTAGAGGGGAAAGGGGTGTTGCACTTTTTTTTATGTGTGTGCGTGTCACTGAATCGTACTATGATGATGTGGGAAATAAGTGATAGGAATTTTGGATATTAATGAATGCCCAATGGCAATGTCAAAAGGCGTGGGTTTGGACCGTTACATCAATCATTATTGCATAGAAGTTTCTTTCTTTCTTTCTTTTTTAAACTATTGATGTAGTGAGATCAGGCCTGTCATTTCGGATTTTTCCAGGGGGAGGGGGGAGGCTATATCCAAAAAATATATACAAACTCAATATGCTCAATGTTCATTACAGCAAAAAAACACACACACACACACACTCCCACTTACAGATAAATACATTAGGCCTGCCCCCTCCCTAAACGATGGGCTTTCATAAAACTATGGTACATTATGTTACTATACATATACACATAAATACGTATATAAACAGAGTCCGACAAACCCTTGGCAACTAAAATACATACTTTGGCGACAACTTTTTAGAAAAATATTCTTTCAGAAGCTATGTTTTCTGAATTGGCACTTAAGATGTTCATCTCATGCGAAATATTTTAGTTATTCAGAATCTTGTACATGACTATGAAAATGGAGAAGCATTGGAACAGAAAAAAGAGACGATCCAGTTTGATCTCTCTCTTTTTGACAACAATGAATAGAAAGCAGATTAATTAAATAGATATTCTGTAGTTAACGCTTTGTATCGAATGAAAATAATTATAGTCAGTTTCAAACAGATTTTTTTTCAATTAAGCAAAAATCGTTACTTGTCTATCAAATTTAAGATTTACTGCTCTGAATAATGCTGTGCTTTCTTCAAAGTACGTTAAGTAGATGATAACAGTAAAGATAGACAAAAACAATAGCATAAAAGGAGCAATAAATATTACTCCTTTTTTTAACTTCAATTATAATTTTCAATGAAAGTTACACTTAAAACACGCGCACAAAAATTTAATTGCACCTCGAAAGAGAGAGAGAGAGAGAAAGAAAACAAAATAGTGTGCTCACCACATGATTGCAATCCAAAGGATTTTTAGTTCAGTTCCATTCTCCTCTTTTATTTCTGTAAATTCGGTCAGGATGAAATTTTTCTAGTCAAAGATTTTTAAAAAATAGAAAATTGGTGCATTCTTTCGACCTAAATTGAGCGTTACGTAATTTTTACGTACTAAGCTGAAGAGCGTTATTATATGGATAGCTTTAATTATTCTTGACTTTTAAAATTATTATTATTATTATTTTTATTATTATTATTATTAATTATTATTATTATTATTATTATTATTATTATTATTATTATTATTATTATATGGATAGCTTTAATTATTCTTGACTTTTAAACGAATTATTATTGTTATTTTTATTATTATTATTATTATTATTATTATTATTATTATTATTATTATTATTATTATTCTCAACTTTTGCAAGCTTAGAAACCATATGATACTATTTGTCTATTTGTTTTGGCAATATAAGGATTCCAATAGTTGGATGTGCCCCAAGTGCCCTAAGTTCCTTGTAGTGTATATCTTATACTTATTAGCAGTTTTAATATTCTAAAAACAAAATAATTATGTAGCACATATACTTAATTTTTTAAGTTGGAACCCTTGTAAATTTTATTTAAACTCTTAATTTGTTAATATCCATGTAACATGTTTTGCTAACCAATGATGAAACCTCAGTAAAATCAATAACTCGAGACAACCAAATAAATCGACGTTTGCTTTCTTGAACATTATCTACATCAACTAGAAACTATTTCATTTAACACTTCATTTAAGAACAAAAATATCGGCTTTCCCTGTCGTAAATAACAACTATTCTAATATTATCCGTACTTAGTGTTGGCAACAGATCAATGAAACTGTGCCCAATAAATTAATAGCTCCTCTTTCAAAACGCACACTTTTACTGTTACGACCTGGCGAAACTGAAAAGTGTATTCCGGTGTGTTTACGCAGGTGTTTCGCAACGGGAAGTCGTCGACCCCGTAAAATGCAAACTTTTCTCTGTTACGCTTCAACCTATCTCAGGTAGAAAATAGAATTGAGGAGAACTTTTCTTTCTCTTAGAACTTTGAACATAATTCTAAAAGAACTATTTATTTTCTTGCAAAGAGTTAGAACTACAAACATGAGAAAACATGTATAATCATATGGGGGTGCACCCGCAGGTAAATCAGTAATTTTTTTTTTTTTTTTTGCTCGTTTCTATTATTTTTTTAAAAATAATTAGCATTAAATTCTTTTTATTTTTCTTTATTTTTTTGTATTCATTTTTATGAATCCATTCATTTATTTATAATTCAGCCTTTTCTTTTTGTAATTGAATAAATTTTATATTTGAAAGCCAAATTGGGGTGAGGTGGGGGGCAAAGTGAATTTTATTTCATTCATTTAATATAAATAATAATAATTACATTATTTTTAAAATCTTTTTTAACCCGACTCTGACTCTGGGAATTTCGAAATATTCTATTTCGAAATCCTGATTCCGACTCCTTTAGCACAAAAATCAGTTTTAATCTACAGTGCGCAGCCGCTAAGTTAATCTTCAACGTAGACATTGTTTCCCCTTTTTAGGGTAATAAGAATCGATAGTGGGCACTGAGTTGAGTTGGGTTACTTTCATAGTGTCTTAGCAAAAGTATTTCAACTCAATATTAGCGGCAATTACCCTTTAATACTACCCGAAAAGAGGAAAACATTGTCAAGGTCAGAGTTCAACATTTCGGATTTGCACTCAACTATGACTCCGACTCAAATGCTCCGACTCCGCAGTCCCGTTTACAAGTAATCATTTGGTTTATTTTTCAGCTCATTTATTGGCATTTCTGCAGAAATTATTTTCATCAATTCCAAAGCATGTTTATTAAGCGATTTATTTTGCTAATCAGTGTTTTAATACGCGTTTTTTTAGAATCTAATATCAACGTTAATGTAATTCATATTTCACCATTAATTTGTCCAAAGCCAAAATCTGGCAACACTGCAACAAGATGACTGCTGCAAGGAAACGAGTTATACACTGTTCTAAACGTGTCGCTGAGGTTGGTCTACTAGTTATTAACCAATTTATTGAATCTTTTGAAAAATATGACTATTTTCTGTTTGTCAAAAACATGTTTGCGCATTTTATTTTGCTAATTTGTGTCTTAATGCGTGATTTTTTCAGAATCTAATAGCGGCATAAATTTGATTTATAATTTACCATTAATTGATCCAAAACCAAAATCGGGCAACACTGCAACAAGACAACTGTTGCAAGGAAACGAGTTATACACTGTTCTAAACCTGTCGCTGCTGTTAATCTACTAGTGAGTAATTGGGTGAATCTTTTGAAAAATATGTCTATTTTCTGTTCCTCCCAAACATGTTTGTGCAATTAATTCTGTTTTTAGGGTCTCATCATACGCGGCTGTTTTGTAATCTGCTATCAACGGAAATTTAATTTATATTGTACCATTAATTTGTCCACAAAACCAAACTGGGGCAACACTGCAACAAGACGACTATTGCTAAATAAAGGGGGATACACTGTTCTACGGAACGTGTCACTGGGGTTGATCTTCTACTCAGTAACTAGTTGGTGAATCTGTGGAAAAATATAGCTTTTTCTGTTGTTACAAAACATGTTTATGCTATTTATATTGCTAATTTGTGCTTCTATACGAAAATTTTCAGAACCTATTGGCGTTAAGTTCATTTATAATTTACCATCAATTTATCCAAAACCAAAATTCGGAAGCACTGCAACAAGACGATTGTTGCTTTGAAACGGGTTATACACTATTAACTGAACGTGTCGCTGGAATTGTTCTTCTAGTTACTAATTAATCGTGTGAATCTTTGGAAAAATATAGCTATTTTCTCTTTTTCAAAAACTTGTTTATGCAATTTATTTTGCTGATTTGTGTCTTAATACGTATTTTTTAAAGTCTATTATTGGAATAATTTTAACTTATAGTTTATCATTAATTTATCCAAAACCAAAATTGGGCAGTACTGCAACCAGACGACTGTTGCTAAGAAACGGGTTATACACTGTTAAGTGGACTTAATTCTTTCTTTAGTATTGCCTATTTTACCCGATTATTAGGATGCAGATTACGATGAAGCTCATACGTTACGACACATATGAAATTTAAATATTGCTAACTTTTCGCCAGTGACATGTGAAAATACAGAAAAGGGAGGACAATTTCAAAGGCAGGTTTGTTTTTACCAATATCATTCCAACGTTATTTCAGTTTGATCGTCTTAACCAATAATTTTCAGAACTATTTATACTTCTATTATTATAGTTGTTGAAGTTTTTAAACTTTATAAAGATCCAATTTCAAGTGATAAAAGCATGTTTAAAAAAATTAATGTATGATGATACGATATAACAGTACAGTAGTTAAAAATCGATGTACATTCTGCCTTGACAAAAAAATACGCCTTTTAAATTTATTTAAATGCTTGAAATGATTGAAGAACTGTAAAAATAGTTTATTGTTGTGTTCAGTGAAGACGACGGCGAATATTTTGAAATCCTTACAATTTCTGCAAATAAACGCAGAGATGGTGAAGTTGCAAATGCAGACACCATGCAGTTATCTTTCAAGTACAAAAACTCTCGATTGTTGAAGAAGTGAAAAGGGAAAAAAGAAAAAAAATCTGGTGATTTAAGTGAAGATAAACTGTAGATATTTTAGTGTCTTGATTTTGTTGAAAATTTACCTAATTTTCCTTTGAAAACTGAAAAAAAAAAATGAGTACATTATTTTACGATTTTTTAGTTTTGTTGCTTTTGAAAAATAATTTCTTCAAAAGTAAACTGCAGTAAAAGCACTTATTTTCTCGAAAAGAAGATATTGGCGATTTTGCAATACGAAAATTGCTAGAGTTTTACTTGAAAAAAAGTAAGACAGATTAATCAAGAAAATCCCGTGTTCCCTTCTCGCTTTCTATTAATCTAACATTGACTGATCCAAAACGAGTATGTATTCGAGAATATTCCACACATAATTCTTAAAAAAGAAAAAGAACAAGCTAATAAAAAGGTGAAGGCCAGGAACGAATTACCAAGAAAGTAAATAAATAAATGGAACATAAAATACATGGTTATTCAACGAATTCAGCGTTATCACATGGTTAGTCACGTGTTAAAATTATAGCTGTTGGCTTTCTTGTTATTTCCTATTCGATTGTTACTACTCCATTATATTTCGTTTATTTTTAACTGATTGCTTCTCAAACTAAACTGTTATGAAGAGTAATAACAAGGGTGTTCATTAGGGTGGAGCGAAAAACAAAAATTTTGGAATCTTATTCTGTAATACCCAGCAAAAGCTGTGCATGCGTAAGTACAATACACATGTAAAATACTATCAAGTTTGAATAACTCCTTTAGGGTCCTACCAGGTCTTGAATTTCTATAAAAATACGAAAAAATGTCAATTTTCAAAAATTTTTTGGAAAATATAAATAATCATCATTTTTGTTCTAATACCATTAAAATGCTTCCTTTTAACACCCTTTTCATGCACCTTCAAAATTATTTACATTCTTTTCAGTATTAAGCTCGTACATAAACCGTAAAGTTCCGTGAAATTAACCAAAAATTGACTTTTTTTTTCTATTTTTTGCACATTCTATTCTATTCTATTCTAGAAGTCAATAAACTTCGACACACATGAGGACTGCGTACTATGCGTCTTGCCTCCACAGATAGTACAATACAGATTTTATTGAAGGAAAGAATTTACAGCACTGAGAAGGAAGTTACACCCAGGGCAAAGGCGGGAATCGAACCCGCGCCTCTTGAGATTACAAACTGACGGGCAGACCCACTGCGCCGTCGAGGCCCTATTTTTTGCACATAGCAACAATTTTTCTTCTGTTATCCAGATACTATTTTTTGCAATGAATGAGAAAAATGCAGCTTTTAGTTGTAAATGCAATTATATTTCGTTACATTAACAGCCCAGAACGCACCACAAGGAGGTAGCTGCATTTCGGGTGTCATTCTGCATTTTCCATCCACCCAGCCATGTTGTTTACATATTTTCAACACATTTATACGGATGCAATTACTATCTGATGTTAAATAGGTTCATTTTGAATCAAAGCTTGAAGTTTGACTCATGACTCAGTTTTTGCATTGACGATTGCGAGCATGAAGTTTTTCATTTAAAATTCATATCTTGTCTCTTCCTCCAATAGCAATCTGCCGTTTCACTAACCAGTTTTGAACTCTTAAAACAGTCGTAGTGTAGAAGAGGTGGTATACTTATTGAATCACTGATAAAGTACAATTTGTTTTTTAAAAGTTGTCTTATTAACGTTGCAAGAACTCGGTGGAAGGTATCGAAGCCTTAAAACGGATTTAAAAACGAGTAAAAGTTCTCTTTCCGATAATAACACCATTTTGCTTGACTTGAGTTGTCCAATCGCAGGAATCGGTGACGTCGCGATCTTCGTCATCTCACTACAACCAATTAGATTTCGCGCTTACGTGCAAAACTGACGTCATGCGCAGATGTTTTTTTTTTCGGAATAGCATCTGCGCACCGGTTAAAATAATTCATAAAAAATATATAACTGTGTCAAAAAATAAAAAAATGTCAATTCCTATGTTTTGAAGCATGCTCTTTCAGAAAAAATACCTTTGAAATTTTGGAAACTCCCCCATTTTTATTGGTATTATTTATTTGTTATTTATTTTGAGTAAAAAAACATTTTTAAAGCGGAAAGTATTTTAACCTCGTGTGCCCGGGCTGAGGGGTTATTGCTATACAGAAAAACAGAATGTGACTCGGATATCAATACGTAAAACAGTCCACCATCAATCATCCTGAAAACGTGGCAGCAAATTTATACACGTGGACCCTGCTGGTACCGATACTGATTAGTTTTTTGTCGCAGATCACTCCAATGAGTTTGGCGCAATCGAAGATTGCCTTGCTGAGAGAGGCTCCAGTTTCTCAAGGAGTAATGCAGGGAAAAAACTAAATAGGCATACATACGAACCTCATCGGCAACAAGTGCTAACTCATTTGTGATGTTATTACTTCAAGTTGAAAGCGCAATCACGCGCCTGCGTTAAGCCGCGCGCGTGTACTTTGTGGACGCTTGCCCATCTATTTTTTGTGTCACGCCTGCCCATGGAACCGTTTTCTCTCCGTGTATCTGGTTAATTTTTCATCTGTGTTTACCCTTAATTTGGGGGATCAGGGGCGGTGAAAAACGCCCCCTGGCGTTTTTAAAATGAATTATTTATAAATAAATAAGTGTGGGTGTTGCTGTTATTTATAGTTTACATTGACCCCTTAGCTCCCATCCTCCATGGAAGCATTCGAAATGATGCCAACATCAAGTATTCAAGTGAGATGATAATTCTGACAAAACATGATAACGCGCCAATCTGGTTGCCATATTACGAAATTCGAAACCCTGCTAAGACAGCAAATCTTAGTAACTGCAGTGATAATTGAGTATCGTACTTATACTCAGATTAAGTTTCTTAATATTAAAAAAACACAAGTTGCTTTCATACCAGTTAGTACCTGGGGACTGAGCCCGCTCGGTAAAAAAAAGACGTTTGTAAACTCGTATTTTTTTCTAAAGTGCGAAGTACTTTATTAGATAAACTTGAAAAGCATTTTTAAGCCTTTGGTTGCAATTACGCATTTCAGCCGTAATTTGTTTTAAAAAACACAACCTCTTTTAACCCATGCTCACCGTAAAATCACACCCAATTTCATTTCATTTGGCGCCGAAGGCGCGAGAGGAGTTGATGAGAAAGGATGCAGAGTCCATGTTCTCGAGTACGCATTTGGTTCCAGTTGGTTTTGACTTTCAATTCACTTCATACTCCAAGGAACTACTTTAATATAACCCCAAATCGGAAATTTGGCGACTTTTTTTTTCTTGCCAAGCAAAATACCTGTTTTTGTTGTTGCCACAAAACTTTGAAATTTTTTTTAAAAAAATGATACAAAATACGAGAAAATACTAAATTTGGCAACAGCAATAACCTAAAAGCTGAAAAAACCTAAATTGACAACACCAAAATGAGAAACAGCAATCCTAAAAAGTCAGTAGGGAGTGCCAGATTTGGCGCGTATTTTTTTTTTTTTTTGGGGGGGGGGTATCAAAGTTATGCCACACTCCAGGGTTCCTCCCGTATATACTACAACTCGTGGTTTAACCGGGATGGGGCCCTGAAGAGCGCTCTGTTCATTTTTGAACCAAGCCCAAGGGCCGAGCGAACCCTTGGCTCTGCACCCCCCAGAGGTAACTTGGAAGATTTTGTGACCACGAACAGTTTTAAACGTCCCCCAGCCGCCATTAATGAAGACGGTGGATCTTTGATCGGCTGGGCTCCCTCTGGGGGGTGTGATAAGCCCAGGGCCCACCGGTTACGAGTTCGACGACCTACCGATTGGACTACCGTTGCCCACACCCAATTCTAACTATATTTTGATTGATCTCTTTTAAATTTCAAAAACAATAGCAATTCTAACGTGTTGCCAAAACTCGTTTGCCAAATACCATAAAAATTTAAATTTACGCTGATTTGATTAAGTATGAAATCCATTGTTGTAATCAAAATGTGGTTGCTATGAAACAGTAACAATAAGAGTAATCATAAAGAAAATGGCGAAAGAAATCTCGTCAAACTCTTAATGAAGGCACAAAAAAGCGGGTTTTTTGTGAAAACTCGCGTTTTTACAGAAAAAACGACGACGTAGATGAACTCAAAAACCAAAACTTTATCTAAACACAAAATTTTATCAAAATCGTTAGCGCCGTTTTCGAGATCGGAAATATATTTATACAGGTGTTTCAGAATTCGACGGCAAAAATTTAAGGGGAGATACTACACACCAGGACAAATAATATGACATAAAAAAGTGGGGGTCCAAAATGATTTCCGACGGAGATAGGGGCGGTTAAAGTTTAAGGTCAAAAATTTCAAAAATTTATAAAACACGGAAAAATTGATCGATTCTTTCGCTATTTTCACTAATAATATTCTTAATAGATGTTCTTTCTCGAAAAAAACTGATGAAGATTAATTTCAAAAATTGTCGACAGATGGCACTTTAGACTTTGGAGCTAAAAACAACTACTTTTTTCCAGTTTTTTTTGTATTTTCGTAACAGATTCCGAAAGTTTAAACTCAAACTTAAATTTTGAGCCCAAAATATCAACTTATTTCGGGTATTAAGTAGCAAAAAACTCCGACCAAACGTAAAAAATCATGTTTTTCTGGTTTGAAACTTGCCGTTTCGTGTAAAAAAAAAAAAAATAAAATTATCTGGCGACACTAATAATGCGAAAATAAAATCAGATGCACACTTTCAAAACTTAAAAAAAAAAATGTTATTATTATTATTATTATTATTTTTTTTTTTTTGAAAAAAAAAATTGTGGATTTTTTTTTTCTTTTTTTTAAAGCTTCGAAAGTGTGCATTTGATTTTATTTTCGCATTATTAGTGTCGCCAGATAATTTAATTTTTTTTTTTTTTTTTACACGAAACGGCAAGTTTCGAACCAGAAAAACACGATTTTTTACGTTTAGTCCGAGTTTTTCGCAACTTAATACCCGAAATAAGTTGATATTTTGGGCTCAAAATTTAAGTTTGAGTTTAAACTTTTGGAATCTGTTACGAAAATGCAAAAAAAATCGGTAAAAAGTAGTTGTTTTTAGCTCCAAAGTCTAAAGCGCCTTCTGTCGACAATTTTAGAAATTAATCTTCAACAATTTTTTTCGAGAAAGAAAATCTATTAAGAATATTTTTAGTGAAAACGGTGAAAGAATCAATCAATTTTTCCGTGTTTTATAATTTTTTGAAATTTTTGACCCTAAACTTTAACTGCCCCTATCTCCGTCAGAAATCATTTTGGACCCCCACTTTTTTATGTCATATTATTAGTCCTGGTGTGTAGTATCCCCCCTTAAGTTTTTGCCGTCGAATTCTGAAGAACCCTGTATATATATATATATACAAGAATTGCTCGTTTAAAGATATTAGATTTACATTGTTTAGTCAAATTTTCGATTGCCAATAATTTTACTGGATAGTGCTTCGAGTATTTATTTTCATCCTTGGCATGCTACGCAGATTTTGACTGTTTACTGACTTATAAACGAGAAAAAACATCACTCTTAAGTGAGTTACGTAGATGATTTAAAAATGAGTAAAGTCGAGAGGAAATTGCGAAACACTGACATTTGCAATTAAAATTTCAGGTATTCACACACAAACACTTCCGTTCCCAGTTTTCAAGGTTGTTTCCTTGTTGAAAGGAAGTTCCACCTCGGAGCCCTATAAATAGAAGTCTAGAAATTGGTTTTGCAACAGCAAATGAATTTTGTTTGCGGTATTGAGCAGCAAAAAAAAAAAAAAAAAGCCGATATTCTGTGGTTGGTATTACCCCATCTTGTTGGCACTGAAGCACAAAGAAAGACTGTAGGTGATTAAGTGCCATGAAATGACTTTTTTTTTCACTTTCCTAAACGCTGGTGTTCCTAGAAGAGAGAGGATTGAAATTTTTAGGTGCGTGGGTAATTTTAGAGGATTTTAACTCTCACTTCTGGGGGGGGGGTTCATTCTAGGGAGTGTGTACTCTGCAGTAGTTTAGGTAGGGTTTGCCCATTCTTGGGAGGAGGAGGAGGGATATGTACCGCAGTTTAAAGTATTTTCAACTTTTTTTGAGCACTGGCAATTTTTATTTATTTTGTTTTTGGACTTCCATTGTTGGGTGGTTCCTTTTTCAGATTGGTAATCAGCCAACGTCACGCTTCCACCGGCCTCTGCTCTTCCACCATGCAGGAGATGGCGCCATCTATTGTTTCACAGGGTAGCCAATGTGTGGCCGTCTAAGGGTTCGAACCGTCTACAATTGTGATGGAAACCCAGTTTTTTATCCACTGAGCCAAAAGTACGTTAAGGATCGGGAGCAAAGTTGGGTTATGTGCTCTTGAAGGTACGCCATACACTTATCGCAATTCGTCATCGAGAAAAACTTAATTTTAATTCGAGATGTCAAAATTCAAATTCTTTTTTTTTTTTTTTTTTTTTTACCCACACTGTCGGCAATGCCAGTTGTGGAAAACAATGTTTCACAAACCGATATAGCGAATAACCAGTTCAAATAAAACACAAATTGGGTAGGAAATATTTAAAAATTACTATTTCACGGTCGCAATAGAATAGTAGCAATCTGCATAAAAATGTTCGATATATTTTCTGCAGATGTCTGTATAATACGCCACACTTATGAAAGACCAAATCTCCAGACTCCATGTCTGCTATTTAATAAAGTATGTGTTAACAATTTATTTGGTTAATTAATGCTAGTTTATTTTTCATGAATTTATTTTAATAATGTGTTTTGTTCTCGAAAATCGGTAGAATCAGAAGAATATGCATGGCAGCGCATTGGGATGGTTTGCTATGAAAATGGTCATCTTTCGACTCTGGACCAGCTACTTGAAAAAATTCTATGTCTGCCACGGAGAGTTGGTAAAATAAATTTAAAAAAAATAATTAAGAAGAATATAGTGTTTTGCCCGTATAAGAAATACCATAATACCATGCGAGCCCATAGGTTATGGGAACCCCTGATAATCAAGCTAATCAAGAACTCCTTTTATCACAATCACAGCAGATATATTTTAAATTAACTTTCCCAGCACCCGAAACGAGTTTAAAACAAATAAAAATGCAAAATCTGGAATGTGCACTGTGCAGTGCTACTTTAAATGATTAAGCACTCCTCCTCCGTTGTTGTTGTAAAAAAAGGACAGAAGCATGTAGTTAAACCTGTTTCCAATCTCTGTACATTTTTTTGACCTTGAAAGGACGGAAGTCGGATGATTTTTCTGCTTCAAAGGCGATGCCACTGGAGCGTACTCAATTTTCAGGACTTATTCTTCATTTCGGTACATTTACTAAATAAAATGTTCTACATATAGGGGGGGGGGAGAATACTGGAGCGTGTTTAAGTTTTTCAAGCATTTATTTTTATGCAGTTTTTAGAAAATGATGATCTGTCTCAAATTAGTCTCCACAATTAGGTCGAAAATTTTGTCACTTATTACACTAAAAAATGAATGTTGTTTTTGCAGTATAATACAGCTAATTTTTTGGTAATAAACTGTAAAAACTTCTAATTTTACAGAAATGTACTGTAAAATCGCAAACTTTACATTAATAAACTGTAAAATTGTTAATTTTACAGTTTATAACCGTACATTTTACAGTTTTAAACTGGAACCTCTGCAGCCAGTGTTATACTGTTGATTTAACAGTATAATACAGAAAAATTTTACAGCAATAAACTAAAATTGCTTGGTTTACAGTAAGAAACTTGTTATAATAAAACGTGGTTGCTATGAAACAGTAACAATGATAGTAATCATAAAGAAAATGGTGGAAAGAAAGCTTCTCAAACTGTTAATGAGTGCCCAAAAAACGGGTTTTTTTGTAAAAACTCGCGTTTTTACAGAAAAAACGCCGATGTAGATGAACTCAAAAACCAAAACTTTATCTAAATACAAAATTTTATCAAATCGTTAGAGCCCTTTTCGAAATCCGTTATCGTTATGTTTATATATATATATATATCTATATATATATATATATATATATATATATACAGGGTGTCCACTCCAATCGTGGACCAATAGCTAATTTCTAAACCGTTAGAGATAAGCATATAGTTTATTTAGGAAAAAATCTCCAAATTACGAAAGGAATTTTGGGTCTATTCAATGTTTTTCAAAAAATCAAATTTTGAAAGAGTTACGAAATTTAAATTTTTATACAGCCCCCCAGTCCTATCAATCATATTAAGTAAAACATTCTTGACACTGTAACGTTTAAAACTAAAAAAAAATCACTCTTCTACCACAAAAATTGACCGAGTTATGACGTTTTGAAAAATCAAGATTTTGAAAAATCAAGAGGGAGCGATCTCTCGATGACGTCATGAAACAATGCAAAATCTTGATTTTTCAAAACGTCATAACTCGGTCAATTTTTGTGGTAGAAGAATGATTTTTTTTTAGTTTTAAACGTTACAGTGTCAAGAATGTTTTACTTAATATGATTGATAGGACTGGGGGGCTGTATAAAAATTTAAATTTCGTATCTCTTTCAAAATTTGATTTTTTGAAAAACATTGAATAGACCCAAAATTCCTTTCGTAATTTGGAGATTTTTTCCTAAATAAACTATATGCTTATCTCTAACGGTTTAGAAATTAGCTATTGGTCCACGATTGGAGTGGACACCCTGTATATATATATATATATATATATATATATATATATATATATATATATATATATATATATATATATATATATATATATATATATATATATATATATATATATACAAGAATTGCTCGTTTAAAGATATTAGATATACTAGGCTATTTTAAATATTTTAAAATAGGTGTACAAGTTTAGAAATTTTGCACCGTCTCCATGGAAACCGTACGAAAGAAAACTGTTCCACTCTTTTTTATGCACTGCTGTTGAGGCATTTCATTCATTTTATGTTTATTGAATTAGGCTTACCCTTTTATTTATATCCTCTTGTCTCAGTTATTTCTCGACGTTTTCTAACAAATCTAGTCATAAATAAACAAAGAAAAAATTTCTAATTAAAAGTTGTGCTTAAAAAACGTTGATTTTTCAATAGAAAATCAGTTTACGCACAAAGCAATTTTAACCGTTTGCATTTCACCATTGTTGCAAAAACTAAGTGTGGAAAAAGTCCATACCGTCGTAACTATGACAACCATCAGGGGAAAAGTGCGGAGACTGGAAAATTTATTTTACTTTGAGCCGCCAGCTCTCGTTATACAGGGTCTAACAAAGAAAAAAAAGCTCTCCAAGCATTGGCATCTGGTATCTTCATGCAGTGTGACAAGACAACAACAACAACCTAAATAAATAAAAAATTAAACAAAAAAATTGTTTTCTTCACTCAGTTCAGAACCTTTTTACCTGCAACCCCCGTCAGATTGGAAATAGATGTTCTATGCTTGAATACAAAGCTTAACTTTAAGAAAAGCAGCAGATTTTGCAAAAAGGTTGTCTTTGCGAAAAGGTTATCTTTTTGAAAAATCTGCTGCTACTGTTGCAACAACAACATCCTAAATAAATAAAAAGTAAAAAAAAAAACATTGTTTTCTTCACTCAGTTCAAAGCCATTTTACCCTCAACCCCCGTCAGATTGGAAATAGATGTCCTGTGCTTGAATACAAAACTCAACTTTAAAAAAAGCAGCAGATTTTGCAAAAAGGTTATCTTTTCGCAAAATCTGCAGCTACAACAACAGCTGCCACTGTTGTAACAACAACAACCTAAATAAATGAAAAATCAAACAAAAACATTGTTTTCTTCACTCAGTTCAGAACCTTTTTACCTGCAACCCCGTCAGATTGGAAATAGATGTCCTATTCTTGAATACAAAGCTTAACTTCAAAAAAAAAGCAGCAGATTTTGCAAAAAGGTTATCTTTTTTTCAAATCTTTTAAGCACACGTGTACTTTTAGTGACTCAGCCCACTTTTGAACTGAAGTGGACCCGAACATTTTTGACCCGTTGCCAAAAGCTGCAGAAAAAGTTCCGCGGCCAATCACGCCATTGGCACGGTTTCTCGCCAAGGAAATATTTCTCTGCCGCGCCAGTCGGATCAGCGAAAAAGAAACAGGATGATAAATCTTCATTCATATCCTCTCCTGCGGACTCGCACGCCATTTTAAAATATTTCACGGCGCTGCTTTTAGAAAAGACGTCATCAAAGAAACCAGATAGTCTCTTCTTTATTAAGAATGTTTAAATGTTTTCAAACAGAATCGTCAAATTTGGAAGTGCTAATTTTTTGTTTTTTCAGTTTCATTTTCAAGGCAGCCATAGTGCTTTAATTATGTTCTTGGATAATGAGCGCCCTTGAATTTTAAGCATTTATGAGTTCAGAAGGAGAAAACTCAAGAATGCAGCTAGGGCTTTGGTCATGTTGTGTTTAGCTTAATAAGTAAACAAAGTTTCCGTTTGTCCCGATTAGTACTATCCATGCTTTGGCCAGAAATCAAACATACTGTCTGTCCATGAAAGCCGCGCTTGGCACTAGCGAACAATTCCACTTAAAAAAGGGTAGATGGGTTGTGGGTGATAACTTTCCGAAGTTTTCAATTTAAAACTTGCATTTGCTATATCCTTTTGACATATTCGACTAAACTATGTGTTTGAAATTAGCATCGTTCCACGTTGTTTAATACGGTTCAAAATGCCTTTTATTATTGTTCCCCGAATTGCTATCTTACCTAACACCCCTATTTCGGTAAGATCTGAGGTGACCTGACGCATGCGTAAATGCGCGGAAGGTTTTAACAAAGAAGATCAGACATTACGTGGTTCCTTTGTGCGTCATATTCTACCTTCTATTATATGACTGCAAAAGAACAGAGAGCAGAGCAATCAATGAGAGAAATTTTTCTAACTCCCCCCCCCTTAAGAAAACAATAGAATGGATAGAATATAAAAGCTATTTTGCGGTATGATCTCAAACATCATTTAAATTGAAATCCAATCGTTTTTTTAATACAAAATTAACGCTAAATATTAAATATGTTTTCTCTACTAATAATAAAGCTGAAAGTTTGTCTCTCTGTCTTTCCTTCTGTCTGTCTGTCTGTTACGCGCGTAGCGCCAAAACCGTTCGGTCGATTTTCATGCCACTTGGTACAAAATTAGTTTGTAGCATGTAGTTTTGCACCTCGAAGCGATTTTTCGAAAATTCCATTTCGTTCTTTTTCTATTCGAATTCTTAGCGGAAATTCGATAAAATAGGGAAGAAATATTTCACACACATTTTCAAGTCTTATGTCATTCGAAAGCTTGAAATTTTCTGCACAAAATGAAGTTTTTTCGAAGTTTCTACGATCATCAGGAGAGCTGTAACAATTGTTTTTAGAATCCCGGAATTCAAGGCTTACCTTCAGTAAAGCAAGCCAAACGATTCTAAAATGGTTAATGAAATGAATTATTTTATCAACGGAAATCAACTTTTCATGCTGTTACTATGGTTACGTGTTCATACTTATTTTTGTTTCGTTCTTTTTCCAGGGTTGCCAGAAGTAGTATTTTTGATACTACGGTAGTATTTTTTCGGCCCAAATAAGGAGCGTAGTATTTTTCTGGCCACCCTGTTTCCAATATACTAATGACTTAATTAAAAGATTTGGCGGATTTTTTTTCCATTTTTATAGATTTCGCATTTCAGCAATATTGATTTTGGCAACGTTTAGAAACAGTAGTAGGAGCGTCTATCGCCCATTTAGCGAGAAAGGGGTACCCAAAGCACAAAGATTAACCAAATATCGTATAAATTGTGACATTGCAACGTTCTTTTTAAAGTGTTTCATTTCGGAAAATGTATTGTTTTGTTTTTAAAGCTGGGAAAGGAAACTTTCTTCTTCTTTCAAATTTTGGTAAGATTTCTGTTGGTTTCTGTGAGCAACAAAATTGTTCTTATTTTCTCTTTTGGCTTATTTTTGTGCATCTCCAGTTGGGGTTTCATTTGAATGTCACAAGGGGATGCTTTACCCCTTTTTTTGGAGTTAATCAGTGTTAATTTCAATGCAGATGAATTGGCGCGACCACTTGGCGATATATCGCCAAGCCTTTGGTCGCGAAGTATTTGTCGCCAATTTGGCGACATATCGCCAAGTTGGCGAATTTTTTTTTTATTATTTGGACTCAATTTGGCGCTATTAGCGATATTTTGCCAATTTGGCGACAAATTTGCGATTTTTTTAAAAACTTTTTTTTTGGGGGGGGGGTTCAATTTGGCGCTATTGGTGATATTTTGCGAAAAATTCACTGAATGATGTTAAAATCGGCGATATTTTGGAGATTAATCATTGTAAAACATTTTTTTGCATTTTTCCGTGGCAAACTAGGGATATAAATGTTTGAATTGTTATCTTACTCCCTCCAAGCACTATTTTAGCACTTAAGGCATCTACTAAGAAATGTACACGTAAAAGGAAGTAGTGTAGGGCCCATACCAAATTTTTATATCATACTTTGAAGGAATTGTAGTTGAATTATAACTAAAATAGAGTATTTTTTCTGCTATATTAATTATTTTACAAATGAACTTTTAATTTTATACCACGGGCAAAGCCGTGCGGGTACCGCTAGTATTTTTATATTTCCGATAAAACTCAGCTAAAATGTTAAATGAGTTCATATTCGAAGTTTTATATTAACTAATGCCTGACACAAATAAGTTCCTGACACGGCCACTCGTCGGGCCTGGCCGTAGCAATGGCTGTCTTCTGTAACTGATACTTTTTTAACGCACCAAATAAATGACATTTAAGAAAACCAACGTCGCTTAAACGAGGTTCCGGTTAAAAGTGTATCGGGTAATCAGAATTCCACTTTACTATTAGAAATGGAGTGAAGAGACTTACCATCCGTATGATCTGACAAACCACGGTATCATACAAGCATATAGATCACTCATAAATTTTTTGAATATATTTTTGCAAGCTGACAAAAAATAAGCTACCCATGGTACGGCTCAGCTCGAAATTGAAGGCAAAAGCTGGGTATTACGCAATGTTACCGCCCATAAGCCAGGGCTAAAGCAAAACTGAAGCAAATACAGGATGTCATGATCGAGCTGGGGTGCATTTGCTTCAGTGGATTGCGGACGCTCGCTGGTAAAGTAAATCCATTTTATCTACCAGTTTGAAGGCAATCTTGGCCACAATAAGAGGATATCTGACTCCAGCTCTATTATTGGCTAATCCTGACTGATGAGTCCAAAATAAGGTCGAAACCGCGGTCTCAGGATGTCATGATCGAGCTGTGGGTGTATTTGCTTCATTACTTGTACTCTTTATCAAGTAACCGATATCACTTTTAGAAAGCTGCAATTCATTTGTGCTCTTTTTGTTAGATTTTTAGTAAGGCTCGACCGATGGCATTTTTTGGCCGATGGGCCGATGCCGATTGTTGGCCGATTGTTCAAAGTTGGCCGATGGCCGATGGCCGATTTTTTTTACTCTTCCATCGGCCGATGGCCGATGCCGATGGCCGATGGTTGAAAAAAATCAAATGATTAGAAAAATAAATGTTTTATAAGAGATTTGATGGGACATTTATTCATTCCATAATGGGAATCAATGTTTTATAAGTAACAAAGAAAGATACAACAAAGATGGAGAAAAAAATAAGATGCTGGATTCGGTATCGGCTGGGCGGTATTTGTAAAAATTCCGATTAAAATTGTCAATATTTGTAACATGAATCTCTATAAAGCAATTCCGCATCGGTTCGCAATATACTCTTTTTATTCGTGAATTAAGTTCCACCTACATGTACGAAAACGTTTGAGATAAAAATTTGAAACGGGCACTGTGTTTAGTAATAGGCAACTGCTTTATTGCTTAACATAAACATAAAAAAAAAGACCTCAGCAAAAATATGTAGATTTAGGTATACCAAACTTTGTAAAAGAACTTCCCATTATGTTGTTTAATCATTACAAAAAAACAGTGAACCAGTCAACAAATTACACTGTGTGAGTGGAAAAGTTCTTTAAGATATTTTTAAACCATAAAGTTAAACAAAACAAGAAGTTCTGTCAAGAACTAAACGAGCCTACTTTTCCGTACATCGACATCGGTATTCTACTATCTGATCAATATTCTTTTAATTATCTGAGACGACAAATTATGTCAAACGTACCTTTTTAGCAAATAAAGCTGATTTCTAAAAACCAAATATGCAGATTTCATCTGATGAAATAGGCACTTAAAAAGTAAACAAAAAAATAAATAAATAAAGTTGTTGCATCTTTTAAACAATGCAGCTTGTATAGTTTTTCTGTAGAAAAATTAATTAATTGTTTTGAAAAAAGAATTAAAAATAGGAAGCAAATCAAAAAATCAAAACGCATTTTATCAAAAAAAAAAAAAAAACTCCGTTCCTAAAAAATGTCTCGAATATCATTTTTAATCCGTTGCCAATAATTAAAAACAAATAATTGATTAAATAAATAATAAAATGTTCTCTTAAATGAGAAATTTTTGTTAGACAAAAAATCGTCTGCCAAAAAAAATAATAATAATAATAATAAACAAAACAAATGAATAAACAAAGAATAAAATCGTCTGCACGGTTATTTCTCTTAAGAGTAGGAGTCGGTCATTTTTTACCAGCCTGCATTTCTACAATGTTTGCTATTTGCTGAGTCAGAGTCAGAATCGAGGATTCAGAGTTGGGGTTGAAAAGTCGGAGTCATCAATCGCAGTCGACAGGTAGAGTCAGAGTCAAAGGCACAAAAAATCTAATAGTAGGACTCGGTATTTTTTTCCGAGCCTGTATTTCTACCATAGTTGGAGTCGAAGATTCGGTGTTGGAGTCGGTTTTAAAAAAATAGTTTCGTCAGTCAAAGTAGAAAGCTCTAAAATTATAATGGTAGGAGTGGGTCATTTTCTTCTGAGCCTGCATTTCTGCCATGTTTGCGGAGTCGGAGTCAAGGAGTCGGAAGCAGAGTCCTCATTGCAGCTTATTCAGAAAAGTACTTTACATACATTATTTGTCAAAACCATTTTCTAACAAAGTTAGTTTAAAGGAAATCCGCCTTTAAGTTCAGGATCTACATTAAACTTAAATTTCCCAGTAGGTGCAATGTTAAGTCTTTTTCTGGACGGTTCAATATTGAAAGAAAAATGGTTCAAATCAAAAAGCGAAATATGGGAATGAGGTGTCCTCGCCGAGATCTTTCGAACAAAAAACAGTTTATTCAATTCGGACGGTTCACTTAAAAGTTATTAGGTGGGGGTAGGTTGTTTGAACGGTTCAATGTTGAACAAAAAATTGTTCAAACTGAAACTTTAAATAAGGTAATGAAGTATCCTTGCCGAGATCTTTCGAACAAAAAAAAGTCTGTTCAAATCGGACTGTTCACTCAAAAGTTATTAGGGGTGACAGCTTGTTTGAATGGTTCAATGTTTAACGAAAAATTGTTTAAATCGGAAATTTAAATACGGGATGAAGTATCCTTGATAAGATCTTTCGAACAAAAAAACGTTCGTTCAAATTGGACTGTTCACTAAAAAGTTAGTATCCAGGGACAGGTTGTTTGAACGGTTCAAAGTTGCAATTGTTCAAATAAAAAATCAAATATGGGAATAAGCTGTACTCGCCGAAATCTTTCCAACAACAAAAAATAGTTTGTTCAAATCGGAAAGTTCATTCAAAAGTTAGTAGGCGGGGGAGGACAATCAGGTCGACACACAATTTCCCCATCTCAAAACCCTACTTTCCAAATTTTTCGATTTTTTTAAATGTTTTTGTTTCTGTTTGACTTTTTTTTGGACCTGGAGATAATTTTATGATACATCAAACCACTTTTAATGCTTTTTTTGTTTTTTTTTCTTCTTCTTAACGGGAAAGTAGACTAAAAAGGCAACAGATAAATAACAATACTAAGTCATACTTAAAATGTATGAACAGAAATGTTTGCATGTTCGTTAAAAGCTGCGACACTTAGATAACTTATTTTATTGAAAAATAAATAACCATGGAAAAAAAAGTCAGCTTGCACCCTTTTTTTTTTTTTTTTTGCTGCTTGTTCCCAGTTTGATTTTTTATTTTGCTGAATCTTGCATCAAAATGCATTTTTCTTTTTTTTTTTTTGCTTCAGTCGCGCTAAAATTGTAATTTTCCTGCTTCAGCCTGCTCCAAGACGGTGTTTTTGTTTTCCTGCAGTATGCTCCAAAATAATTATTTTTCTACTCCAAAACAGAATTTTAGCTGCTCTGATATTGTATCCATCGTATCCCACCCCTGATGTAGTTTAAATAAAATAGACTTGAGTAATGACAAAATGATAGTAAGTTATAGAGGTCGTCGACATATTTACAATTGTAATCTTTTAATTAAAATTTCTCATAGATTATCATAGAACAGTGGAGAAAAATGCGTAGGCAGGCGAACTATACTTCTAATAGAAAGATACGGTAAAAGAGATTTGGGGGGGGGGAGTGTTTAAATACTTGCAATGAAAAAGCACGCTAGCATTTAAAAGTGCAAAGGCAAAATGATATGAGTTCAAGCGAGATATAGTAAATAATACACAAATTATCAGTATCGTACTACAAGATAACAATGGCACATATTTAATATTATAATTCCGCATGAAACTAATAGGTAAAATCTGAAACAGCATAATCCTCCCTAATAGCGGACACCTCCCAATAACGGACAAAACTCTCGGTTCCGTTATTCGGAGGTTTTACTATAATTCTTAAAATTCGCATCAAAGCGATCACTCGGAAAGTGTCTGCTGTGTTATGAAAATTTCGGTATCTGCCCGATTCGGAAAATTCCAAAACCCAAAACTGTGTTAGTCCCGTTTGCTGCCCGATTTTAAGCCACATGCTGAACATACTTTTTATTGTGAAGTAAAAAATAGAGAAAATAGTATTCCCTCTTAAGAAAACTTTTAAAAAAAAATTTAAAAAAAAAAAAAACATCGGCCTTGCATCGGCATTTCGATATTTTTGAGGCCGATGGGCCGATGTTTTTTCCACTTTGGCATCGGCGGCCGATGCCGATGGCCGATGGAAAAATTTTCAACCATCGGCGCCGATGCATCGGCCTGGCCGATGCATCGGTCGAGCCTTAATTTTTAGTACAGTAGGCATCTGAAAAGATAGTGCGCGTGGGCGAAAATTATCCAAAATTATAGCGTTTAGGAACTCGGAACAATCACCCAAATACAATCCATGACAAAAGCGACCACCCGAGTTGTTTTGAACGGGACAGTTTCATTTTCAAATATCCCGTCCCGTTGTCCTGCACATACTGAAATGTCCCGTTCTGTTAAGCACAGAACAGAACACTGAAAGCTTCGAACAGAGGTCAGTAGGTGGAGCTGTTTAAGCACTTTCATTCCAATAAATTAAATAATTATTTAACAATTTTATGTTGTTCCATGTGTAATGCATTCATTGGAGTGATATTTTGCATGACTAATTTGTGGACTAGCAAAAAAACAGAGACATATATCGCGGCCCGCAAAACATTGTTGAGTTTAAAAGTAAATTGTATGAAAATTGCTCCAAGTTTTCCATCCAAATTTAAATTCAGCACAAGCTGTACTCAAGCAAATTTGCGCATTACAAAATTGTATCAAGTATTCTTTTATGGGTGTTCGTTTCTGCTTTTGTTAATCATAAACAGCATTAAAAAAAGCTGCAATGACAAATTACTCTTTGTTTTCATTTTTGAGCTCAGGGGTCGTGCAGTCCCCTTTTTAGATTGGACTCGAAGTCTACAATAACATCCGGTTCGGCACCTCCTTAGATATCCATCGGCTATCGCCCCTTCGGGTGGTGGTGCCCATGTCCTGCACACACACACACACCTATCGTAATTCGACATTGCGAAACACATCATTCAAATTCAAGATGTCGAAATATTTTAATTTTTATTTTTTTATATTTGTTTTATTTTATTTATTATTTATTTAATTTTTGGGCAATAACAATTTTTTTTGTTTAAATATACACGTGCAGATGCTTAACATTGGCAAATGTCCCGTTTGAATGAAAAAATTGCCTTATTCTTACCCATGACTGAGAAAACTTGAATTTGTTGGAAACGAATTCAATTTTTATTTCTGTTTACGCTCAGCTAAAAATTTATCATGAGTCTGTTTATCAAACACGATAGTTACCCATTGTTCAGCTATTTAGCATCATCATTTGGCGCGATTCCCAACATCCAATTCCGAAAGCCAACGCATTTGTACGAGCTGGAAAAAAAAAGTCCCAGATAAACAGTCCCCGCCATAGCTGTCACTCCATTTGATGAACGCACGAGCTTTGTTTGGAATGTCAACTGCAACGATCGCCAAATCTCCGGATTCCCAAATCAACCGACGCCAACACGTTGAATTTTGACCTTGATCGTGAACTTCGCTTTCCTACTACGATACATCTATGACAGGGAAGCTCATTAATTATGTTTTGTTATGGGTTGAATTATTTTAATAGTTTTTTTTTCTAGTTTCCCAGAATAGGAGAACACAGTAAACAACGTTTATTTTCGTTGTGTAGTTAAAAAAAAAAAGAACTATTATTCTACACTTGAATGAATCCATTATTAAATGGATTCGTCCAGAAGAAATTTCGAGAACTGAAAAATGTGCGCTTAAACTTTGGTTTTATTTTACTGTGCTATAATTGCAAAGCCAGCCATCTTATTTTTTTTAGCTTATTGCTGAAAGAACAAATGAAAAGACTAGATAAAAATAATTAGAAGCAGCCGATTTGTATTATAATGCAAATTACTGTAAAATTTAGACAACAGTTAGTTTTTTATTTGAAATGAATTAAATTCAAATGTAGGAAGCGTAAAGCTTCATTATGAAATAAACTTTTAAAAAATAAAGGAATCCAATAAATAAATAAACAAATAAAATAATTAATTTATTGAATAAAATAAAAATAAAAACAAGGTATAAAACAAGCAACGAATACTGTCAGGAAACATGTAGTTATCAATTTTGTTCTTATTTAATCTTGAAACATTTTTTTTTATTCTAAAAAAAATTTATTTCCTAAAATCTTTTTAACTACTCGTGTTTTTCTAACAGCTATTTGATATTTGGTTCAGAATATGTTTGTCAACAAAGCGAGTCATGTATAAAATAGGTATAAAAATCAAAATACCACTGACTCCTAATTAATAGCAATTAAACACTTATATTTGTTAGCATTTTTAAGAACTAATACCAAAATAAATGACTTAGGAAAAAAAGCTAGAGACTCAAAAACCACATTAAGTACTGACTGTTTAATTTTTAAAATAAAATGTTTGTTGTTATTTGTTTAAAATAAAATGTTTGTTGTTATCTATATACATAAATGGTTACTTCTGTATGTATGTCTGGGGTAATCTTCACAACTACTGGACCGATTTTAACCAGCTTTTCACCGTATATAGCTACATTAACAGGAATCAGGATAGGCTATAATTTATTTCTAAAAAACTTAGTTTAAAAAAGTTAATGGGAAAACAATAAATTTCATGTCATTTCCCCATTAATTGATTAAATTTTCAACCCATTGTTGCAAAAAATTGTTGCCATGTAACAACAATATTAATAGTAATCACAATAAAAATTTTGAATAAAGTCTTCTCTGATGTAAGTATGAAATTCTTGCTTTTCCTATAGTGGGGGGATTTAAAGCTTTTTTTGGCGATTGATTAATTTTTCGTACTGCGTGCCGGCAAAATGTCGATTTAAATCTAATCGGGAATTTTAGACACACGCGTCACTTAACGAAACTTTTGTTCTCAATATAACCCCGTGCAAAGCCGATCCACGCATCTAGTTTGTTATATATTTTAAGCATAACCCAACTGACTGAACCTATAAAAGTTTATTAACAATAGTTAATTTTAACTCTCAATCACTCAAATTTAAATGGAAATATGTTCTATTTAAGTACGAATTAAATAGTCAGCTAACAAATATTCCAGCTTGAACTTTTTAAAAAAATTTCAGCTTGTTGGAAAAATTCATGGTGGCACACTGAGCTTTTTTTGTCCAGATAGTGGCACTCTGCTTAAAAAGGTTGGCCACCCCTGGTATAGTGTGATACTAAAGCTGAAACTGAACGGATGTGAGAATGAACAGCAGCTTTTGAACCAGTGACAATTCCCTTAAAAGGGACAGTTTGAAAAGTATGTTCATCACTAAAATTAATTTTGATGAAAATTTCACTGACTTAAAATCAAGAAAGAAAAATATGTTGTAGGAAATATTCTGGTTTCAGAGCAGGCCCCTTTAGAAAAAGAGGGGACAATTGACAGCCCCCCCCCCCCCTTTTCTTGGCTTTGAAGAATCAATGGATTTTCATACATATTTCATCAAAGTAATTTAGAAGTAGAAGTGCTTAAAATTTGGTATATTAATTTAAATAAGAATAGATTTTTTTTCAATTCATTCTTTATTAACAACTAGCTGCGTGGCCCGGCTCTGCCCGGTATACCTTGAGAATAAAATTTATGTCAAGTAACACGTGTCTATCAAAGTCCCGATTAGATTAAAGTCGACTTTTTGCGCAGTACGAAAAATGAATCAATCGCCAAAAAAGTTTTAAATCCTCGCTACAGGAAAAGCAAAAGCAAAAATTTTATTTGCTTATGTTCAAGAACAAAATGGCAACACCTTTTTGTTATCAATAATTTATTTCACGCTATGTAATTTCTTTCACGCTCGTGCAGACGGTTTTTATAAATCCAATTTAAAATGGATATTTCCGAATTTTCAAATTCCCATATATTTCTTCAGGGTGGAGATATCGATTAGTGGTTTTGAAAAACTCCAGAAGGAAACTGTCCTAACAGGTATTTTTTGCGTTCTTTCGAATGAGACCAAGATCGAGAAGATCCTAAAAGTATTTCGCTAGATAGAGCCATTTTGAAGTCCTTTATTCGAAATTCGAACGGATCGGTACTTTTTCCCCCGCTCAAAAACCACCCTATGATACTTCCCGGCTGCCCAAGTTTTTCCCTGCCAAATTTTATTCCAGATCCGACGTAAACTGTGGATTTGTATAAGGTAGACACAAATACACACACACATAAACATACATATTCTTTGTTTTATTTATGCGGATAAAAAAAACATAATAATGATAAACTATTATTATATGCAAAAATGATAATTAATGGTTACATCGTCCCGGATTTTGAAATCTGTTTACCTTAATTCATAAAGGAAACTTTACTTGTTCAGATTTTCTAAAATATTAGCAGAAAGATGATTCATTCAGTAAACGAAGTCTAATTGTTTGTTCTCCAATATGTTTCTTTCGCTATTATTTCAGAATATCTTTTGTTTATTTCCTCCTTAATTGTCAAGTTGCGTGATGTTTGTTGTCTTAATAACTTCTCTCATGAGTCAATACTTTTCTGTGCTAAAGGAAGTACATTGGGATGATTCAAGAAAAGGATATTTCAGGGACGTTTTTCCGTAATGAGCTGTCAGATTGCTTCTAATGTGTTTACATATCAAATGTAGGTATGCGAAAATTGTAAGCAAACAGTTTATATATATACAAGTGGATGTATGTATGTTTGCTCCCCATACAAATTCACAGTTTTCTTCGGATTTTCATCAAAATTAGCACAGAGGTTCTTTGATGCACTAGAATTCACATAGGCGAGGTTTTGAAAT
The DNA here is from genome assembly GCA_038373865.1 of Uloborus plumipes. Classification (NCBI taxonomy): domain Eukaryota; kingdom Metazoa; phylum Arthropoda; class Arachnida; order Araneae; family Uloboridae; genus Uloborus; species Uloborus plumipes. The sequence goes on from JAXGGA010000926.1 coordinate 133,196, forward strand.
AAAAAAAAATCCAAAAAGCTCAAGATTCAAATTTTCTGTCTTAAAATGGCAATTTCCTTTCAATTTTGAAAAGATAAATAGAGATAATCTTTTAAGCATACACATTGGTAAATTTTAACACATTTAAATATGAGTATTTTCCAACAAAGATTACGATTAACAATGAATTATTATTTCAAGGCTCACCTTTTTCATTTCAGCATGAAATAAGTATGCCTATGTGGATAGAATTTATTCAAATAATTTTTCAGAGCTATGTTGTATTAATAAGCACCCGGGCAACGCCGGGTAATAAGCAAGTCTTTAGTATATTTGAAAAGTTTTAACAAATTATAAAAAAGTGTTTGAAGTTTTGCTTTACTCAACATTTAATTTCAATTTACTTCAAGTGATCACGTGTTATCCAGCGTTCTAAAAAATATATTTTAACTGTAAATGGGAGGGGAGGGGGCAAAAGTGTTTGAAAAAAAAAAGAGCTTTAAATTCTTTTGGCAGATTTCAATAAATAGAGGTTAAACGATCTTTATTCGTTGGTATCAAAGTTCTGTCAACAATGTCTACTGGATGAACATTTTTCCTTTACATACGGAAACAAAGAATGATTTAAGGAAACATCTGGGCAATTCCATGCAAGTGTGGAAAAGCGTTGAAAAAATTAAACTCGAGTAATGTAACTGTTCTGCATATTTTTTGGTTTAAAAATGTTAGAAGTTTCTTATTTATAACATTTTTTTGTTAGGAACGTAGTTTTTTAGTTTCGGCAGTACTTTGAAGTTGGTATTAGAGTATTTTATTTTCAGTGAAGCAAATGGTCAAACTTTCAACATTGATAAGTTTCAATTTTTTCCATTAGATAAATGTGACAAAGGAAGATTGTTGTTTATTACACTTTAAATTAATATTGTGAATTGATGAAACAAGTGTTTTCAATTTAATTAAGTGATTTATGTCAATTTCAAAAAGGCTCTGTTCTATGTAACGTAAGTTACCAAAAACATGTTAAAGTTTTTACAGCAAATAAAGAAAGGGCAATACAATGTTAACTATGTTATATTTTCTATCTTATAGATGTGTACTAAGCAAATAACAGTACTTTTCTTTTGAATATTGTTTATTTAATTTTTTGTGCTACAATCAAAACGTGTAACGTAAGTTACCCACATATGCAGATAACGTAAGTTACCTTAGTAGAACTTCAATACTTGTGTTTCGGAATAAAGTAAATTGTAAATAAAACCTATGTGGTTAATAGAAGTAATTTATTCAATAATTCTTTTAATTGTACTGTATTTACTTAATTTAGATTACTCATATTTCTTAAAATGTCTGTTTGTTAATAAGATTACAATACACCTTTATTATAAATTACACGCTTCTTTTTGGCTGTTAAGATATTAATTCTCTTTCAACAATATCACTGCATTCAGAATATTTAAGAGGTAATGTACTATGAATTATTCAAAAATGACTTCTGTTATGATTTAAAGTTATCAAATATGTTTTGGAAAAAAAACAAATATAAAAATAGTTTATCTCTTTCAATTGAAATATATTTTGTTCTGCATTAAAATGCCACTGAACTCTGCAGAAAAAATGCGCTGTAGAAGGGGTATGAGAAAAGTCATGAGGATATTACAGATTCATAAATAAAAGTCACTCTTGATAGTATTGAAATATGTTAGAAAAAGCAAAATGTATCAAAAATATTTTCTGAAGATCCGCACATTGACAATGACCATTTAAGAACCAGAAATGAACAAAATGTAGGGTTTTGTTTAGTTAGTATTTTAAGGAACAAGAAGAAAAAACAGAGATAAAAGCTGGTGACTGGTGTGTGGTGAAGTACGAAAATACATTGTATCCTTGAGTTGTGACGATTATTGAAGAAAACGAGTTTAAAGTAAAAGTAATGGCTGCTGTAGGAACCAATTAGAAATGGCCAGAAACGACAGAGGAAATTTATTATAAGAGAAAACATGATTCGAAAATAGAATTACCTGAACTTGTTAATACCAGCGGCCAGTATGCATTTAAAAGTCTTATGTTTTGTAATATTTTTGATTGATCATTGAGTTTGGCATTAAATTTCTGTAAATTTAACTCATAATTGTTAATTTTCAGTATTTTGATCTAAACTAAGCTGTAATTTTCATTCATTAATTTTTGTAGTAAAGATATGCTTGTAAGTAAATTTTGTAACGTAAGTTACTGTAACGTAAGTTACCCAGTTAAAAATTCCCATAAAATTCAATTTTTTAAGTAAAATTTTAAATTTATAAAAATTAATTCCTAAATACTATAAGGAATTGATAAATTATACTTCAAACAAGAAAACAGCTGTAATAGAGCAGAAATTTGCCTTAGAACCAATTTTCATATTATGCCATTCCCTTTTTTGTAACGTAAGTTACTGCCTTGTTTTTGACTGCTAAATTTTGTAAAATTTAAGTGCATCGAATATTTTTGCATTTTAATTTTGCTTTTGACTGTCATTTTCATATAAAACTTTTATTCAAGGTTTGTATTCAATATTTGTCTGTACTGAGGTGCTAAATGCCTAAGCGTTGGTCAAAATGTAACGAAAGTTACTGTGGAATTGCCCATCTATTTGTGTAGGACTACTATAAGGCAATAAAAAATGAAGAGTTAAAAACACCAAAAATTGAACACTCTTGTTCAGTCCCCAATGATCGAAATTTCATTATTTTTCAAATCTTTGCAATTAAGAAGCGTGATTAAAAAGAAAAAAAATAATATCGTATTATCGTAATCAAAAATTTAATAGTTTTCATGAAAACAACTAAAACTATTGACATGAATTACAAGTGCTTTTATATTTCTTCAAGGAACTATTTTAGTTTTTCAAAAAAATGAAGAACATTATTTCGATGGAGTTTCAGAATTAAAATGTCTGCGCCATGGACTCTTGCCTGCTTTTAACAAATATTGCTTTTTATATGTACGTGCAATAACTGGACGGTTTCATGCAAAAATGTGTATGCTCAGCAATATTCAGTCTCTTGGTTGTGAGTAGATATTTTGTTCACTAAATAGCACAGTGACATGAATTTTCACTGTAAAAATTAGATGTTGTTTTTACATTATAATGCAGCAAATTTTACAATAATAAACAGTAAAATTACTTAATTTACAGTAGTAAACTGCAAAATTGCTAGTTTACAGTACTAAAATGCAAAACTGCTTGTTTACAGTAATAAACTGTAAAATTTCTAGTTTACAGTAATAAACTAGAATTGCTAGTTTACAGTAATAAACTGTAAAAATGCTAGTTCCAGTTTATTAAAGTGCAATTTACAGTTTTAGACTTTAACCTCTGCTGCCAGTATTATACTGTTGTTTTTACAGTATAATATGGCTAATTTCATGGTAAAAGTGCCAATTCAGCGATATGATAAACTGTAAAATGGCTGGTTTTCAGTAATAAACTGTAAAATAACTGGTTTTTCAGTTACTGTGCTTTTACAGTTTTGAACTGGAACCTCTGCTGCCACTCTTATACTGGTAAAACAGAATAATACTGGCACTTTTCTTTTGCAGTGTGGCTTAAATCCTTTTTGCATCCCATAATATGTCAGTTTGTCTACTAACCTCTGTGAGTGACTCATTTTTTCAACTTTTGTTGATAACCCATTTTTGCACATAACACTCTCCAACACTATCGAGTAATGTTAAATTTTCACTATTTAGGATCTTACATTGTGAGAAGCTCCTAGAATCTTCTCTCACGCCACAAGCAGGTGGCTTTAATGGCAGATAGCCAATTAATGCTTCGCGACTCTTCTGTTCCTTGCTCTTGACTCAGCTTTCAAGACCAGGGCATGACTTGAGGTTCGAAGATAAAACGCATGCAAATACCATTAGTCATGTGTTTTGGAAAATATCACGATATGCTTTCAGATGGAAAACACCTTTCCTGTATTTGTTCATGCAGATGGCAAAATAACTGAAACGGCGTTAAACTGTTTAAGTATATTGTAAACAAGAAATTACAATCGAGTCACTTGTCCTTGTGCTGAGAAATTTGTTGAGTGATTCTTCGTTGCATAAGTAATAATTATTTAAAAATATTTACCAAGAGCAGCAATTGGCTATGCAGAAAAATTCCAGGTGAACTAAATGTGATATATATTCCCACTTTATAACGATTAACAAAAATAGTTATACCTTTACGTTTTAAAATTCACTTTATAGGCTCGTCATTTTGAACTTTTCCTGTGCGGGGGGCAAAGGGAAAGGGTGGACCCAATGTAAATTGTCTAAAAAATAGCAAAAACCAAGCCCAGTTACATGTAAACACATTGATTCTCCAAAGCCGGGGAGGGGGGGGGATCGACCCCCCACCCCTACCCCCAATGACAGGCCTAACTCTTTGTTCTATATAGACTTATAGGTTTTTTTCTTGTATATCTAGAGATCAGAATATTCTGTGAAACTTGAAAAGTTGTCAGTAAGCAGATTTATTTGTTTGGGAAAAAATATTTTTACTTTCTTCTATATCTAATATATAGAAGAAAGTATTGGTTTCATGAAAATTTTCGAATGTCGAATTCTGACGGATTTGCACGTTTTGAGGTGCGCTGAGTCCATTTCGACCATTTTTGGAAAATGTCAGTCTGTGTGTCTGTGTGTCTGTCTCAGTGGTTGGAAAAACTATTTCTTTTGTAGCGAACTACAACTACAACTATTTTGTTATAAATGTAGTTAACTACAACTACAACAACTTTTTTTGAAATGTAGCGACTACAAACTACTGTTGAATTGTAGTCGCTACTTCGCTACTTTTTAAGGAATAAATAAATAAAAAGCATATACCGTTTGAGGATTGACCGAAAATACTGGAAAAGTGGTTTACATTAATAAATTAACTCATTTGAATATGTAATAGAACTAAGAAATATCTTTCAATTTGTTTGTCACTACTCCTTTTTGGTCCGTTTTTTTTTTTTTTTTTTTTTGCTAAAATTTGTCCTTTTTAGACTTTTTTTTTTACAATTTTTACGAATATTCGCCACAAGAAAGGGTTTAAAATTTAAATGATTGAAAGAATTCAACCTTCATTTTTTTTTAATTTCTTGCCGGGGAATATTTAGGAACGCGAAAATTATTTGAAGGAATATAAAAAATATTATACCAAATAAGCCAATGACATCAAACATATAGAATGTATTTCGTCATAATGATGTATCTAAGGTTCAGCTCATATTTTTATTAATACTATTAAAATCTGACCGCGTCTGTCTGTCTGTCTGTCCGTCTGAAGCTTGAACTCCTCAAAAACCGTTGAGCGTAAAGAATCAAACATAATACCATTCGATTCGAAATTTTCTAAGGAAGACAATAAGACCAACCGCGTAAATGTACGACGTTAATTACCTGAGATATTAATTAAAACGTTAATTAAATTCTTTGCACTTTTAAAATTCCAAGACATTTATTTCTTTCCGTTGCCATTTTAAATTAAAGCGTTAATTAAATTATTGAACTATTTAAAATTCCAAGACTTATATTTCTTACCGTTGCCATTTTGAATTAAAACGTTAATTAAATTATTGAACTATTTAAAAGTCTAAGACTTATTTCTTTCCGTAGCCATATTAAATTAAAGCGTTAATTAAATTGCTGAACTATTTAAAATTCCAAGACTTATTTCTTTCCGTAGCCATTTTAAATTCAAACGTTAATTAAATTATTGAACTATTTAAAATTCCAAGACATTTATTTCTTACCGTTGCCATTTTAAATTCAAACGTTAATTAAATTATTGAACTTTTTAAAATTAAAGAGTGTTATTTCTTTCCGTTGTCATTTTGAATACGTGTTACAACAAAGTTCTAACAATTGTTTTTATTCTAATTAATAACTGATATTTTTTTTCTCTGGTACCATTTTGAAAATGTGTTTTTAAATAAAATTGCAACTGCTGTTTTTAGCAGGGACTTTTTTTTGGCTACGATCCAAATATTAAAACAACTTTTTTGTTTAAAATTTTGCAATAATTTAACAGGAAGAAAGTGTTTTGGAAATAATTGTTTTTGGTAAGGAATTTTATTTTTTATTTAGGAAGAGTACTAAGTATGCACTACTAGACATCGTCTTTATTTCTGAGTAAGCATGCGCAAATAATTCGATTGACTTTTTGATGCAGGAAAGCTTTTTAGCGAGCCGCTTTAGCAGGGAGTAGTTTGTCGAAACTTTCCTCGCTACTGTAAAAGCGAGCCGCCTTGACGGCGAGTAGGCTGATTAAACTTTCCTCGCTACTTTAAAGGCGAGCCGCCTTGACGGCGAATAGGCTGATTAAACTTTCTTCGCTACTTTAAAGGCGAGCCGCCTTGGCGGCGAGTAGGTTGTTTAAACTTTCCTCACTGCTGTAAAGGCGAGCCGCCTTGACGGCGAGTAGTTTTTTCACACTGCCTTCACTACATTAAAGCCCGTGCAACGCCGGGCCACACAGCTAGTTACTACTATTAAAATCTGCCTGCGTCCGTCTGTCCATCTGAAGCTTGAACTCAAAAGCCGCTGAGAGTAGAGAATCAAACATAGTACCATTCGACTCGAAATTTTCTAAGGAAGACAACAAGACCAACCGCGTAATTCTACGACATCAATTAGCTGAGATACTAATTTCAACGTTAATTAAATTTTTGCACTTTTTAAAATTCCAAGACATTTATTCCTTTTCGTTGCCATTTTGAATTAAAAAGTTAATTAAATTTTTGAACTATTAAAAATTCCAAGACATTTATTCCTTTCCGTTGCCATTTAAATTAAAACGTTTATTAAATTATTGAACTTTTTAAAATTAAAGAGTGTTATTTCTTTCCGTTGTCATTTTGAATACGTGTTACAGCGAAATTCTAACAATTGTTTTTATTCTAATTATGACTTGTATTTTTTCTCTGGTACCATTTTTAAAATGTGTTTTTAAATAAAATTGCAATTGCTGTTTTTAGCATCGACTTTTTTGACTGCGATTCAAATATTAAAACAACTTTTCCGTTTAGAATTTTGCAATTAATTTTACAGGAAGAAAGCGGTTTGGAAAAAAATGTTTTGGTAAGGAATTTTATTTGTTATTCAGGGAGAGTGCTAAGTACGCGCTACTTGACATCGTCTTCATTTCTGAGGAAGCATGTGCAAATAATTCGATTGACTTTTTGATGCAGAAAAGTTTTTTAACGTGCCGCCTTAGCGGGGAGTAGTTTGTTGAAACTTTCCTTGGTACTTTAAAGGCGAGCCGCCGTGGCGGCGAGTAGTTTGTTGAAACTTTCCTCGCTACTGTAAAGGAGAGCCGCCTTGGCGGAGAGTAGGTTGTTAAAACTTTCCTCACTACTTTAAAGGAGAGTCGCCTTGGAGCGGAGAGTAGATTGCTTAAACTGTCTTCACTACATTAAAGCCCGTGCAACGCCGGGCCACGCAGGCTAGTCATACTTATTTCTCATTGCGTCCGCTGCTGTACTCGTGCAAGATTTGCACCAGAGTTAATTAACTTTGTTTTTTTCCCTTCATTCTGTTTTTTTTTTTTTTTTTCATTAATTGATTTTTTTTTTTTTTAAATTTGAAAGTAATTTCCAGAAATCGCTACAAACTACTATTTTTTTGTATCGCGCTACTCACTACTCTACTTTTTTTAAAAAGTAGCGCTCTACACTACAAACTACTAAAAAATGTAGCTATTACAGTAGTTTCGCTACTTGTAGCGCGCTACTTCCGACCACTGGTCTGTCTGTGTGTCTGTGTGTCTGTCTGTGAGTCTGTATGTGTGTGACCAGTTTTTGTGACCGCGCTAGAGCAAAAACTACTGTATGAAATCGAACAAAAATTTTTGCACATATGTACCACTATGTGAACTGGTGCACCTGACTTTTGTTAGCGAATTCCTCCAAGGGGGGTGGAGCAATCGCACGTGTTCTGCGCGAGGATGATTGCTATATCTCAGGAAGTAACCGGCGGAATCAAACGAAAATTAGTTCATAGGTAGACCCTACTAAGTACAGGTGATGATTCAATTTGTTTGTCAATATCTTGAAGGGGGGTGGAGAAATCGTACGTGTTCTGAGCGGGGGTGATTGCTATATCTCAGGAAGTAACCGGCGGAATCAAACAAAAATTGGTCCATAGGTAGACCCTATAGAATACAGGTGCTGATTTGATTTGTGTGTCAATATCTCGAAGAGGGGTGGAGCAATCGCACGTGTTCTGCGCGGAGGTGATTGCTATATCTCAGGAAGTAACTGGCGGAATCAAACGAAACTTGGTCCATAGGTAGACCCTATTGAGTACAGGTGCTGATTCAATTTGTGTGTTAATATCTCAAAGGGGTGGAGCAATCAAAAGTGCTTATTTTGTCATTGCACCTACTGTATCTCGGGAAATATTGCTGCGATTTGAATGAAATTTGGAATAACACTAACCCAATATGGAAGCAAGCATCGATTAAATTTTGGCGCCAATCGCCCCAGGGGGAGGGTGGGGTGATTTTTGCGCTTAGTCAACAATGCGAAAAATTAATTCATTAAAAAATTTGCTTTCACGCTATTTAATTATAAAAACATCTGAAAACTTTCAATGATTTGAAATTTTTAACTGTTGCCAATTTCTTTCTACTAACAAATAAAATGTTTGCAATTAATCTAAACAATGCTTTTGCAATGATTTCCAATTTCGCTCATTGATTCTGCATTTGCAGGGTTATTACGATAATTGGGAAATTGGAGCTGTTTCCAGTTATTCGGGCGAGTACGTATTTTATTTTGTAACCGGAATTTATAAGATAGATATAGAAGAAAGTTTCGTGACGGCCACGACAGCTAGTCCTTTTTCTTGATGACACAATTACTGTATAATTTAAAATGACACAGTATAGGCTGAAAACCCTTCAATGAATCAGTGGCTTATCTTCAATACAATCGGTGACGAGCAATCATACTGTAAAAAATGAATGTTGTTTTTACAGTATAATACAGCTAATTTTACAGAGCTAAACTGTAAAAATTGGTAATTTTGGTAACTGCAAAATTTCTGCTTTTACAGTATTAAACTGTAAAATTGCTAATTTTACAGTAATAAACTAAAATTACTAATTTAACAGTTTATTATCGTGCATTTTGCAGTTTTAAACTGGAAACTCTGCTGCCAGGATTATACTGTTGTTTTTACAGTATAATAAGCTAAATATTACGGCCATAAACTGTAAAACTGCTAACTTTACAGTAAGAAAATGTAAAATTGCTATTTTTACTTTATTACTGTGCATTTTAGTGTTAAATTGGAACCACGACTGCCAGCATTATGCTGTAGAAAAAATAGTTCACTTCTTTGCAGTGCAGTGGGTCGACAGGAGCGGCTCCCCGAACACTGCAAAAAAAAATATATATATATTATTTTTCCAGTATAATACTGGCACGAAGGTTCCAATTTGAAACAGTAAAAGCACAGTAATAAACTAAAACTAGCTATTTTACTGTTTATTACTGTAAAATTAGCAATTTTACCATAAACTTAGCTGCATTATACTGTAGAAACTACAGTTATAATACTGGTAGCAGAGGCTACAGTTTAAAACTGTAAAATGCACTGTAATAAACTGAAACTAGCAATTTTACAATTTTTTCTGTAAACCAGCAATTTCTCAGTTGACTACTGTAAAATTAGCAATTTTAAAGTTTATTACTGTAAAATTAGCTGTATTATACTGTAAAAATAAAATCTATTTTTTACAGTGCACGGGCACATCAGCCACGGGACGGCATTTTTGATTACTACGAAAAGAATAGCACAGAGGCAAAACAGCCCATGGCGGAACTTGTCGGAAGAACTCAGTCTGAAAAGCTCAACAATTCCAAAACGAATCGAAACAATAGAACTCCAAACAGCAAACATCTTCGCCATTTTACTTTGCACAAAAGCTGCCAAACGAAATCGTTTCTGCTCCATTAGAGCGAAATTTCATCAAACTTGCCCATGAATTTCGAACTTACCTCGCCCACGCCTACACAATACCTGTGATTGTAGCAATTTCGGTTACGGTAGATGTGCTCTAATAATCAAGGCTCTCTGAAACTTATTATAGTTTCAGAGCACGAACCGAATTGCTTCTTTCCCATAGCTACACTCAGGATTGCAGCTGATGACTCAGTCTTGTGTGCTTCTCACCGTAAAAAAATATTCTTGCCGTTTCTAGATTGTACTTGTTACACATGCGAAGTTGCGAAGTGTGTAAAAAACAATATACACAGTAGAACCAGTAAAGTTGTCCACCTGTATAAGTTGTTCGCTATTGTCCGTTACAGAATTTGCCTTATATCATATGTATCAAAATCTTCAAGTTGACCCCTGAAGTGCTGCACCGCAAGTGATAAACTTGTACGGATTTCACTATATTCAAAAATTCAAAGAAAGTTAATAGATAGAAATTTATTGCAAACTCGACGGAAAAAGACGGAAAATTCATTAAAATAAATAAATATTTTATCACCGGGCATTAATCTTAATAGGTTTTCGGGCTGCTACATATTTGAGTATTTTCATAAGCTATCATAAAATATAAACACAGGACGTAATGGAAATGGGAAGGAAATTATGTGTCGAACTTATTAATTTCAAATCTAACTAAGTGCTTTTTCCTGCCAAAAAACGCGCACAAAGTTAGTTTATGTATAAAGTTCGTTTAAACCGTACAATCAGACCGTCTTTTAGGGGTCCAAGAGTGTCAATTGCCCCCCCCCCAATCAACCCCGACTTTCGATATTAATATATTTACATGTAAAAGGGAGTGGCTTTTCTGTTTTTGGTACAATTTGCACGAAGTATACATCTTTTGCTTCCCACCCCCGGAGACAAATTGAAATGACGGGTCTGCGCATAATCAATAGTAACACAATATTCAAATTTAATAATTTAGAAAAAAAAGTTTTCAAACTTTAAGTTCCTAACTAGATTCTATTAATTTACCCTACAAAACCAATCTGGAAACTAAATAATAAATATTTTGGGCCAGTTGTAGAATTTGAAATAGAAAAGGTTGAAATTAGTATTGCGTGAAACTTTGATTTTCTTTATTGCTGTTTATTTATTATTATTATTTTTTAATTGTGACACTTTTGCTGAACTGCAAGGTCAAGGCTTTGCTAAATGGCTCGAAGACATTAACTCTGTGTGGCCAAGATAGAAACAGAAATCAGGCAGCTGACATGCGGTACCTACGGTTTCTAAAGAGCTGCACACTTATGGACAAAAGAAAAAAAAAGTCATTTGAAGAGAATTAAAGGTTTTCAGCCTGTGTGGAACATTTCAAAAATACCGCATTGATTGGAAAGAACAGTACCGACTGTACTGCCTTAGGAAAGTAAAGGGCAGTATCTACAGAAATGATTTTTTGCGATATTTGAAGAAACACGTTTCGGATTTCCTACTAACAATAGTGAAATGTTGGAATTAGACACTTTTCTCGTGCTTTATTTTTAACAGAAATCAAACAAGCCAACTTATAAAATAAAACTGAAGGATAATAGATGAGAAATGCAAACAAAATGAAAAATATGCAGACACTGCGCTTTGCCCTTCCAGGACATCCTCACATTTTTAAAACGTCACAATGCGCAGGGTTCACTTATTCTATGTTGCCATTCTACACGCGAAATTCCGTCATTCATGTCTTTCAAGCCTTCCCACCCTGACACAGAAACTGTCTGAAACGCAAAAAAATATCTTGATTTGACCACCGATTCTGATGATTTACTGGGTCAGTGATCTCCGGTGCACTTGTTGTAGTCGAAGAACCTTTATTTTCACTTTCTGGTTAGAAACGTGTAACACTTTCACTCCGCCGGTCGTTGACCTGAAGCATACCACGAAATGGTCCCTGGAAATAAACATGTTTAACCTTACGTCACGCATCTTTGTTCTAGCAACTCGTGTAGGCATTTTTCCCTCCTTCTTCTCTGTGTACATTGTTCTAAAGCTTCACTTTCTCCTCATGGAATGTGGAACAAGTCCATGAAGAAAGTGAAGCTTCCATTAGAGAAAAGAAACTTTGATTCGATTCTCAAGAGTGCCGAAGAGAGCTCTTTAGGAAAAAAAGTTCAACAAAAATCTTTGAGAGCTCTATAGAATTTTGCGTTGAAAGCTTTCAAAGTTGTTTCATGAAAGTTATTTCTGTATTGTGTGTCTACAAACAGCTCAAGAAACGGTTATTAACAGCATTGTAGAAGGAGAGCTCTGTGGACATTCTTCTGTTTTTTGGACATCTCTACATCAAAATTATGATATGACATGGGGTAGCGAGGAAATGTATCAAATTTGCATTTGAAAAATTGCTTTTTGAACACTCTTTGTATGCATGCAGAGATTGATACATATTGTCCGTCCGTGAAAGTCACGCCTGGCACTCGCAAACAATTCCACTTAAAAAAGGGTAGATGGGTTGAAGTTTTCAATTTAAAACTTGCATTTCTTTTTGACATATTCAACTAAACTATGTGTTTAAAATCAGCATCGTTCCACGTTGTTTGATGTGGCTCAAAATGCTTTTTATTATTCTTCCCCTTATTGTTATCTTACCTAACACCTCTATTTTGGTAAGATCAGAGAAGATCTGACGCATGCGGGGTTTCTGACGCATGCTGAAGGTTTTACCTAAGAAGATCAGACAGTAGAGGCTACTTGCAGTTTGAATCGGTGTTTCCAAATGCACAAGACAAAGGGGTTAAACCTGAAGATTTATTAAAACCTAAAAGGAGGTGAAAGTCACTTGGCAATCTGCCCCATTCTTGCCAGATTTTTTGGGTGGCGACTCCCTTCAACTGATGAACTAATAGAACAGGAACAGAACATAACTTAGATAACAATACAGCTTTCTTAAATAGTAAGGTAGGGAATATAATCTCTGAAGGCAATTCGTGACAGAGATATAGATAGGTTTTTCTTCACAAGCAGTGAAAATACTTCTCGATATGTTTTGGAAGAGTGAAATATACAAAAACAGCAATAAAAGAGATAAAATTTCATTCAAGATGTAACTTCATAAAGTTGAAATTAACGATGACAGTAACAGAAGGCATGCGTACTAGTCTGATTATTAGCATTCCAACATCTCGCATTTTTACAATTTAACACATAAAAACCTTTAAACGTAATCTTTTATATGTTTCAACTGATTTCTTCTCTTCCCTTTATTCACAACGCTCTCTTTCTCTTTCAGGTTGTCTAGCTGGGCTAGACAACCCCTATAAAACCAAAAATGTCTAAAACATCTAAAAAAAAGTATAGTGTCTCTAAGGACTTCGTCTTTTGTAAAATTCAAGCAGGTTAAGATATGTCCGGGGGAAGCCACGTCGGCGCAACACCAAGGGCAATTTGGAAAAGTCTTTTTCCCCTGCTTTAAGGTGAGTCCCCTCGTGTGCCCACTCAGAATGCGGGAAAAGGCAGTTTGATATGGTCTTGGAATAATGTTAAAAGTCTCACCCGGTCTTTTGGCAAAGTACCAGGAATGGCTAGGGGCGATTTTTATGAGCCGATTGAATTCAATCCTTGCCAGGGATGTAATCTTACTAGATGTGAGCGTTCCTCCTGGGTTAACTCCCTCCTCTGACGCCGACCTGTCCAAGAAATCCGCCTTTTCGTTCCCTTCTACTCCCACATGCGAAGGGATCCATTGGAAATGCACTGTATGTTTGGGTGATAGTCTCTCAAAAAGATTTAGAATGTCCAAGCTAGTTTGATCTCCAACAGTGCTCCATTTTGAGAGATGCTGAACCGAAGCGCGACTATCGGTCAAAATTCAGATGTCCCTAAATTGGTCCTCCACCTCTACTGCATACTGTAAACCTCTACTAATGGCAACTAGTTCTGATCTAAACACGGAACAGTTATCTGGGTTTCTTATTTTAAATTCTTGCACTCCGGAGATTGCGTTTATATATACCCCACTGCCCGAGACTCCACCCTCACCTTTGCTACCATCTGTGTAGATTTTCAGAAAACAAGGTGGGATACTAAGGATTGTTTCAAGTGCCAGTTGCTTAACGAGAGCCGGAATCTCCGAGTTTTTTGTCACAGTTGTTAGGAGCTCCTCATTGAAGTAAATTCCGTCAAGTTCTAATCCGGCCCCTAGTGGTTTCAACGAGTGACCCTCTACATTCGAAGAAGGGAGATTTAGTGTCCTGGCGTAGGAAAAGGGGCTGTGCTTCTTTAGTCGTTGGTTGTTGGTCCAATCAAGGAGGTAGCCAGAAGTTCTGTTTTGCTCGTTATAGCTAATTAGCGTGTTATAATATTTTGTAAGGCACAGGGTTCTTCTCTGGGAAAGAGATGGCGAATTACTTTCGTAATCTACAATTTCATTTGGACAACTATGTTGTAGCAATTCACAACGCTAATTTTTAATAGTCTGTGGAGTTAGCGACAAAAACAGCCGAAATATTTCACTTCCGGATACCAGTGTGAAATTTGGTACAGAGCTTAGATACATATATAAGAACAAAAAACCGCCGGGAGACACTTGATCAGGGGTCATGAACTCCCGTGATGACGTCATCAAGATGGCCGCTTTTACAGGTAATACGTTCGTTTAATTGTTTAAAACTCCATCATAGATTAAAATATTGCAAAACTCGAATGTATCATCTGAAAGCTGTTTAAAAGAGCTATTTAGAAATATTGAATTTTTCTTTCTGAGGTCAAGGGACCACCTGTAATGACGTCATCAAAATGGCCACTTTTACAGTTAAATACGTTTGTTTAACTCCCCCTAAAACTCCATCATAGATTTAAATATTTCAAAACTCAACTATATCATCTGAAAGCGCTTTAAAAGATCTATTTATAAAGATTTAATTTTTATTTCTGAAGTCAAGGGCTCACCTGTGATGACGTCATCAAAATGGCCGCTTTTACAAAAAAATACGTTCGTTTAACTGCTTAAAACTCCATCATAGATTCAAATATTGCAAAACTCAAATATATCATCTGAAAGCTCTTTAAAAGAGCTATTTAGAAAGATTTAATTTTTCTTTCTGAGGTCAAGGTCCCACCTGTACTGACGTCATCAAAATGGCCACTTTTACAGGTAAATACGTTTGTTTAACTCCCCCTAAAACTCCATCATAGATTCAAATATTGCAAAACTCAACTATATCATCTAAAAGCTCTTTAAAAGAGCTATCTAGAAAGATTTAATTTTTATTTCTAAGGTCAAGGTCCCACCTGTGATGACGTCATTTGAGGCCATTTTGATGACGTCATTACAGGTGGGACTTGACCTCGAAAAGAAAAATTAAATCTTTCTAAATAGCTCTTTTAAAGAGCTTTCAGATGATATATTTGAGTTTTGCAATAATTGAATCTATGATGGAGTTTTAGGGGGAGTTAAACAAACGTATTTAGCTGTAAAAGCGGCCATTTTGATGACGTCATCACAGGTGGGCCCTTAAAATTAGAAATAAAAATTAAATCTTTCTAGATAGCTCTTTTAAAGAGCTTTTAGTTGATATATTTGAGTTTTGTAATATTTGAATCTATGATGGAGTTTTAGGGGGAGTTAAACAAACGTATTTACCTGTAAAAGCGGCCACTTTGATGACGTCATCACAGGTGGGCCCTTGACCTTAGAAAGAAAAAATAAATCTTTCTAAATAGCTCTTTTAAAGAGTTTTCAGATGATGTATTTGAGTTTTGCAATATTTGAATCTATGATGGAGTTTTAAGCAGTTAAACGAACGTATTTACCTGCAAAAGCGACCATTTTGATGACGTCATCACAGGTGAACCCTTGACCTCAGAAAGAAAAATTATATCTTTATAAATAGATCTTTTAAAGCGCTTTCAGATGATATAGTTAGTTTTGAAATATTTAAATATATGATGGAGTTTTAAGGGGAGTTAAACAAACGTATTTACCTGTAAAAGCGGCCATTTTGATGACGTCATTACAGGTGGGCCCTTGCCCTCAGAAAGAAAATTAATTTTTTATAAATAGCTCTTTTAAAGAGCTTTTAGATGATATATTTGAGTTTTGCAATTTTTGAATCTATGATGGAGTTTTAAGGGGAGTTAAACAATCGTAGTTACCTGTAAAAGCGGCCATTTTGATGACGTCATCACAGGTGGGCCTTTGACCTTAGAAAGAAAAATTAAATCTTTTTAAATAGCTCCTTTAAAGAGCTTTCAGATGATATATTTGAGTTTTGCAATATTTGAATCTATGATGGAGTTTTAGGGGGAGTTAAACAAACGTATTTACCTGTAAAAGCGGCCATTTTGATGACGTCATTACAGGCGAGAACTTGACCTCAGAAAGAAAAATTAAATCTTTCTAAGTAGTTCTTTTAAAGAGCTTTTAGATGATACATTTGAGTTTTGCAATATTTCAATCTATGATGGAGTTTTAGGCAGTTAAACGAACGTATTTACCTGTAAAAGCGGCCATTTTGATGACGTCATCACGGAATGACCTTGACCTCCGATCAAGTGTCTCCCGGCGTTTTTTTGTCCTCCTATGTGAATTTAAGCCCCACATAAAATTTCAGACTGGTATCCGGAAGTGAAATATGTTTGCACTAACTCCACGGACTATAAATAAAAACGCGAAGCATGAAAATATGCTTAGCTAAATTTCAAAAGTGTTTCCGATTTTGAATGCGGGAAATAAGCATGTAAGGCAGTGTTTCTCAACCTTTTTCAAACCGCGGAATCAATTTGAAAAACATAATTTCAATTCGAAATGTCACAATTCAAATTAATATATTATTATTATTATTAATATTATTATCATTGAGTTATTGAAATCTGTATAAAAATATAAAAGAATAAACAAACATTTATAACATGCTTTATGCATCATCGTGCTTGATATTGAAGAATATTCCACTAACATTCTTATAATTATCTTCTGCAGTACACTTTCGTTGCTACAGATAAACAAAATTCCTCATCAGATTTACCAATTGAATGGTAGCGACACATAAACTTGAATTTCCAGAATAAATTCTTCCAAACAAAACATCCTGCGAGGATCGAGAGAACTAATTCCGAATTCTATGCAAATCTTCGAACTGGTTCTTCAAGACAATTCATCAAACAAAACTGCTAGCTTAATTCCGCGCGAGATATTTAAGACGAGACGATACATGATCGTCTTAAAATATTTGAACCGATGAGAATTACATTCAGAATTTATTCCTCGCTACACTAGCTTTTGTGAGCTTTCTAATCCTGGTAAACTAAGATGTAAAGAAGTAAAAGTTGCTGCAGTTAAAAGAAACCAAAAGTTTCAGATAACTGACACTGATTTGAATTTGAAATTGAAACCGAGTCGGAAAGACTCGATAAAGAATGAGAGGTCTGCTTTGATTAAAACGCAATTGAAGATGTAAAATTTGTTGAAGTGCTTGATTCAAGAAGATTAAAATAGTAGAAATAATTTTCCAAAAAACTCAATTAAAACTGAAACTGATTCCATTCTTTAGTGATAGTGTAGGAAAATGGCAACACAAGTTTCCAAACGTCCATCGTCTGAGGGCGTTTTGTTTCAAATTCACGAATAAAACTGTTTTTGAGTTCATGATTTTAATAGAAAAGTTAAATCGTCAAGCTATACTGTCTTGCTCAGCACAAAAGTCGTATCTGCCCTTTCTAACAAAATTGAGTTATCGCCACCAGGTGGCTCTTTGTGACGTATTTCACCTAAATACAAAATTATATGGTCATTTGAGAACGGAAAATATTAAAAAAAAATCTGAAAAAATTTCATCTGTATCAAATACATGGTGGGGCAAAACTTTAAAGAGTTTTATCTCAGTTTCAGCTCGACTGCAGATACCATTTTTGCGCTTAGCACGGCAGTGTTCGAAAGAAGTGGCGCGAAAAATAATTTAATTTCCACATGACAAAGTATTTGGTATCAATAACAATAAAAAAAATTTAAACATTTCGATAAGTAGAAACAAATTTAATTTTGTTTAAACAAATTTAATTTTGTTTCTCTTTATGGATGTGGACGTACATAATACAGGGTGTCCACTCCAATCGTGGACCAATAGCTAATTTCTAAACCGTTAGAGATAAGCATATAGTTTATTTAGGAAAAAATCTCCAAATTACGAAAGGAATTTTGGGTCTATTCAATGTTTTTCAAAAAATCAAATTTTGAAAGAGTTACGAAATTTAAATTTTTATACAGCCCCCCAGTCCTATCAATCATGTTCAGTAAAACATTCTTGACACTGTAACGTTTAAAACAAAAAAAAATCATTCTTCTACCACAAAAATTGACCGAGTTATGACGTTTTGAAAAATCAAGATTTTGAAGGATTTCGCATACGGTCCCTTAAGCGATCTCTCGATGACGTCATGAAATAATGCAAAATCTTGATTTTTCAAAACGTCATAACTCGGTCAATTTTTGTGGTAGAAGAGTGATTTTTGTTTGTTTTAAACGTTACAGTGTCAAGAATGTTTTACTAAATATGATTGATAGGACTGGGGGGCTGTATAAAAATTTAAATTTCGTAACTCTTTCAAAATTTGATTTTTTGAAAAACAATGAATAGACCCAAAATTCCTTTCGTAATTTGGAGATTTTTTCCTAAATAAACTATATGCTTATCTCGAACGGTTTAAAAATTAGCTATTGGTCCACGATTGGAGTGGACACCCTATGTTTACAAAATGTTTCTATACCTAAAATAATAGAATAATATTAGTATAGGGTAGACCGACCACACACACAGTGAATGAACACTTCCAGTGAATGAACTCCTCGTTTTTTTCATGAAAAAATAAGGTTTTGAGTCATTTTTTTAGATGAATCAGTAGAAGTAACTCCTTTATACATATTTAGCGAAAGAAAATGACTAGAAAATGCTGCATTTGTTCACTGGCAGGAGTGTTTATTCACTGGGGTCTGGGCACTTTTTCCCGTTTCAACCCCCCATAAAACCTGATACAGAACCATAAAAGCTCTCCTATTTTTTTTTTAATACTACGTATAACATCTAAAGTGTTTTTACTGTCATGTAACAAATGCTACATTTTTTTTCGACACTATATAAATTTTTGAAATTGAAAATTCGTTTAAGTGTTCATGCACTGATCGGTATACCCTATATAATTTTAGTTATTATTTCTGAGAAAATATTACGAAAGATACGTACGTATCTGTACCTGGCAAATAAAGGACACTATGCCCATTTTTCTCCTAATTGATATTTAAACTTACTCAAGTTTTAATAATATATTCAGAGGGATAAATGATTGCACTATACATAAGTGACACTAAGATTTTGATAAAGAAATTATACTTCGCACATAAGTAACAGTCCAGTAAGGTGGATGATCAGAATAAGGCCATGAAGACCAACAATAAGCCCCCCCCCCTTCCCCATCCTTCATTTTTATGCAGGATAGACATAATTCGCTTGCTCATGATTTTAATAACTCATTCCTTAGCCCATGCCGACTTGAGGCCGTTTTGAAAAATCAGACAAACCAAATAATCATTTTATAAAGAAAATTAGTTTGACTCGGTAGCTGTTGGAATAATTCTTAGGTCTTTTTAAAGTGTATCGATGAGGCTCTCTAAAACATGACTGTTAAAAAAATTATGCCAAATATATATTTTCAGTGCTTAACATTGAATGTTGGAAAATAAATTCAAACCCTAAGTTCGATTTTTAAAACAATATTAGGTGTATAAAAAGTATTATATTAAAATTAATATTTTAAGGGTGACAATTATTAAGGTTATTTGGGGATAAAATGCCGATATCTAAATTTAGTTCCTTAAAAATAGTTGTTGTAATCAGCTTCAAAAATATATTTTTCAAAAATCACATCACTAAACATAAGTCATTAAGAGACTGAACTTGTTTTAATTTAGTTCCTTAAAAATGCCTATAAATGACTCTTTAAGCGCAGTAGCTATTGCTGAAGGGACAAAAATAGTTAAACCATGTCTAAAATTTACTTCCTTAAAAATAGCAGTTGTTAAAATTAGTTTCTTAAGAATAACTACTACGAAATGCATTTCTGTGATGATGATTAATGACTAGTTTAAGTCGTTAAAGAAGCGACGTTGTCTGAACGAGAGCTTTTTTTTTTTTTTTTCGTAAGGAAGGCGTTACGTTATATAATCTGTCTAAAAGGAAGGCAAAAATATATTTCCCTGAGGAAAGTCACTTTTTTTATTTTCACAACTTTCATCAAAATACGTTATTTAAAGATTGCAGAAACTAAACTTAATGAGACCAATTTTATTTATTTATTTATTGATTTTTTAATATTGCATATTACAGAAAAATTCATTTAAAGCGTCAAATAAAATAAAAGCAGAAACAAAACTGGTGCACTTAAAACGAAGTATACTTTTTAAAAATTAAAACATCAGTATTTAAAATCGTACAATAACGCATTGAATATAGCTGAATCATGTCAGGGAATGTTAAAAAATTCGTAAAATTTAGGCAAACAAAAACTAACAGCATAGTTTAATTTCGTAAAAATAGTTTTGAGCACAAATAACTTTGAAAGGATATAAACTGTTTTTTCTTTTTTTTTTTTTTTTTGAAAATAGACAAACGCTGTTTTCTGGGGAAAAAAAGATAATGTAAATTCGAGATAAAACTTAGTGTGATCTTTTTTTCTATAGCATTTTAGAGATAAATAAATAAATTAAAACCGTCATATCTGGCAGATGAATGTTTAAACCCTTCATTAATAAAACTGATTTTTTTTACCTTTAATCAAAAAATGAATTGCCCCACTTCCAAAATAAGCGACTTGTATGAAAATATGTTTACGTTTTTAATTCCGTGAAAATGATGAAATAAAGAAATATAATGAAAACTGCATTTTAGGAACAACTAAACTTCAGAACGTTTGTGCGTATAATTTTCATTGAAAATGTGAGCCTCACCACATAGCTTTCTCAAGAAGGATGAGTTATAGAATTAGTTCATCAAAAAGAAACAATTGATTTTTTTTTTCAGTTAAAGGGTGACAATGACAATGAGTTGCTTCAGCTGTTTTGTGAGTGGTTGTCTAAAGTCATATCTTTTAAAATGATGATAGTGAAAATCTAGCTCTTTGGGGGGTGAGGTGGGGATAGATTTTTTTAAATTAATACTTGATGTATTTATTTATTCTGAGGTTCATTCAAAGGGAATCGAATTTATTCTACAAATATGAGTGATGGTTTAAAAAAAGTGGTTAACATTAAATGGACAGGTCACATACATTAACGTTTCTCTTCTGGAAATTTCTAGGGCGGGGTACGAAGTTTGTGCTTTAACTTTTTGAAAGATGCTTCAATTTTTATTTTTATACGCATAGTGGATTTTTTTTTCTTTTCTTTCTTTTGTGGTACCATTATTTATTCAGCCGATGATTGATAAAACGACCATCTCCGTCCCACAGAAAAGGTCTTTATAACGAGTGGTCGCTGTAAGAGATATAACATAGTGTATTGGGATAAAGTTTTTTTTCGGGGGGGGGGGGGCTCCTACCGATCGTTATATTTGGATGGTCTTTATAACGAGTGGTCGTTATAACGAGCATCGATTGTAGTACTATTTACCTTATACTTGACGTGTTAATAACTATTTTTGCAAAATATTATAACAAATGATATCGATTTGAAAAAACTGTACTTTAAAGTTTAAAATCTTACATAATTTGACTCTTCCAAAAAGTTCCCGGAAACCGAGAACGACGAATAAATTCGATCAGCCTGTTTCACGTTAGAGAATCAATGTAATTGTTATTAGAGCTATTTGTAAATTTATCGTATGATGTGTATTTGTTATTTATCAATTTGTAATTTATTGTCGTCTGAAATGATTTATATTTCTTTGCATAGTTTAGTTTAATTATCGTCTGCGTTATTCTTTTAAAATGGCAATAAAAGAAACTTGACAGAAGAGATGGAATGTTTTGATGGAGTGTGAGTGCTGCTTATCTCGACCGCTGTTGGAGGAGAATACTATTTTATACGTAAGTAGTCAATTAAAAATCATTTTCATAAGAAATAAAAAAACTTATTTTATTTTATAAAGAGATGAAATATATTATCAAAATTTCAAAAAAGTTCATCAGAAGAAACAAACACGAATTTATGCTTTTAACAAATTTTCTGGTAGGAGTTTTAATATTTTAAAATTTAGCTGCCAAAAAGTGGCAATGTGTACATTTTTTATCAAGAGCAGTGACAGCTAATTTTTTTCCCAGTTTGTCATGATACTGAGAAAACAAATCTCCTCAATTAAACCTTGAATGATGAAACATTTAGAGTTTCAAAAGCGCCTGTTGTTGAATTTATCTTTTCTAAAATATCGATAAAAGCGATCTCGCGAAGGTCGCAGTAAACAATTTCAGCTGCTTTAAGTGTTAAGACATCAAAATTAGATCACAGGAGTTTAAGAGTTTGAATCAGTACCAAACAGTATTTTCCAATGTGAAGTGCACGACTTATCAGGCTTTTTCTTTCCTTTTCTTCTTCCGGGGCGATTCAAGAATGTATTCATAATGGTTTTTATTTTCAGTTATTTACTTATTTACCAAGTTTTTCCTTTTCCATCTTTCTATTAACTCTTTGAAAGCTTTTAAAAACGATATAAATGGTTTAGTGCAGTGGTAGGCAACCGTCGACCGGTCGATCTCGCGCCCATTTTTGCCGATCTCAGCAATATTTTGAACCTTGCTCTAGTTTAATTCGTAGTTATCTCTTTGTTTAATTAATTAGTATTAACTTGTGGAACAAAATTAGTTTTTGCGTCTAAATCAAAAGGTATTGAAAAATTTTCTAACTTTTTTTTTCTTATGGTAATTGTCTTCTTTTATAGTGTATAACTTTTTCCTCGCTTATTTAATCACTGTTTTATCAATTTTAAAACAAGCAATATTCTTGTGTCTTAAAATAGTTTGATGTGGTTTGACATAACATTATTTTATCAATTTAAAGCAACTATGTACTTAATTAGCATCAACTTTTTTTTGTAAGAGTTACGCAAAAATTTGTAGTCTGCATTGTCTCTACGTGTGTGCAACATATCTATTTAAATCTGTAGTTTATGCATCCCCCTCTCCCCCCACATATGCCGGCAAGTCGATCTTGTGTTTACACTAAACATGGAAAGTAGATCTTTGGTCAATTTAGGTTGCCGACAGCTGGTTCAGGGTTATTCCACGCCAGAATGTGTTCATATTTTGAGTAACACGAAATGTGCATTCCATTGGGGGGCATTTACATTTTAGAGATGTATCATGGCAAAAAAAAACAGCTTGGGAGCCACTGGTATAAAACTGAAGTAAAGTATACGCATCTATAAAAAATCTCTCGGAATTCATCCAAACATAAAAAACTACTTGGAGGAAAGAGCAAAAACTCACTCATTGCAACAAAAGCCATTTTATTCTTTACGATTTATCAAGTGCTATTTCGGACAGATAAAACTGGCATGCAAACCTAGGAAACTGCTCTCTTTACGATGCAGTTACCACGGTTGCTAAAAGAGACGAGAAAAAATGAATCCATTAACCTTGAAACTCTCGCTGTTTTTTTATTCCCTTTCAGCTTTTATTTTTAGTTTTGCCCGAATGGCATCAGTGGATTGTGGCAAAACTGACATCACAGAAAGTCACGTGACGCAATGGATGATCCGAAGAGGATCCTGGAACCGTTTAAAATATGCGCTTTTGGTTCAGGTTCAATTTCCGCGACTTCTTCTCATGGATGAACTGCTTCAATGCTTTTATGAAAATTGGTTCAAGCAGCACGTGGAATATATTACTGCACGGATTGTTGGCATTTCTACTGTAAATATTCTTCGAAATATATAAACAAGGCGATATGTGGAATCCATTTCTTTTTTATCTGTGGGTTAATGCCCTACATAAGACAGCAACCGTCGCTCATTGGTGGACACAAAAAAGTAGGGGCGGAAGGAGAGATAATCAATTTTTCTGTATTGAAATTCCTTGACATTTTCACAAACAGAAAAATTGCTGAAACATGTGAGAGCATTCAAATGGAAAAAACAATAAATAATTATTCACTTCTTAACTGATAATTTTCATGCTTGTTTATTTCTTTACTTTTGCTTTTAATCTGCTTCCCGTTGAATATTTGAGGAAAAAAATTAAAAACCTGTCGGGGAAGGAGGAGGGGTGTTGTTTATGAAGATACTTTTGTGCAATGAAATTTGTTTTGTTCAGTGAATATTCACTACGGAACCTGTAGAAGTTTTCGCGCAAGTGCCGGAATGCCCGCCGTTCAAGTAGTTTTTTGGAAAATTTTACGATGTCTCTTTTTCTATTTTGAGCAAAATTACCAAAAAACGAAAAAAAAAAAAAAAAAATAAAAGAAACAAAAAAAAAAAAAAGGAAAGATTTTTTTTTTTAAATGATAATCCAGTTGAGTCTCAAGAACTCGAAGCCTTATAAAACGAATATTCCTTTATCTTGCAGTTTTCGTTAGATCCCAACCTCTTGAGAAGGTTTGATTAGCTTCCTATAACTCGAACTAACAATAACTCGAGGCTATTAGCCAATCCATAGGGACTTCAAGTTATCGAGACTCGACTGTCTTAATAGATAAGTTTTGCATTACATTCCGATTTAGCACTAGCTATTGCTAGTATTTTAACTTATTCCTTAATGGGTCGTTCTCAGAACAATTTGACACCCAAAGATCTAAACTATTCTTCAATTAAATAAATAAAAATAAATTTTAAAACAGTCAGTTTTAACATCTAAGACTGAAATGACATTTTTGGACATCAGCAAAGTTTTCAAATTTTTTGTCACATAGGGATCGAATAAGAAGGAAATCAAATAGAGCAATGTTAGGTGAGTTTATTCCAATAATTATCAGCAGAAAAGCGTGGTTCTGAAACATAACAATACAAAATTACTCCACACAAAACAAAACGTGGAAAAAAGGCAATAAATTGCAGTGGGTTGCCTCACCTATCATTCTCGCACTCGACATTGCAGCATTTGATTTCTCTTTATTCCGATCGCTATGTGAGAAACAGCTTGAGTATTGGCAGACATTCAAAATCCTGTTACCAGACATTCTGTTTCAAAATCAAATGATTTTTATCGACCCGAAGTTAAAAATAATGCGTATCAGACAGCAAAATGCTGTTAGACCATTCCAAGAAAAAGCCGGCATCTTGTCCCGCACATGACGCTCAGGTATATCCTTAAAAAGTAAGGATTTTGAAGTGTAATGAACGAAATTTTGTTGGTCAAGAAATCACAAGCCGGTGTGGTATTTCTTAACCCATTTATGCCCAGTGACCTAAAAACGGGACGCTTGTTAGTTACTGCATACAAAAAGCTGTAATAGGTATATCCTTTTACTTAAGCTGTTATTCACAAGTTAAATAGTCCTTCTTCTTGAGAAAACCAATTAGATCCACTATTTAGACATCAGAGTTTATTTATTGACAACTATTTTCAGACAAATCAGTCAAGCAACGACCCAGCATGGGTAGCCAGAGAAAGTGTTTTTTTTTTTTTTTGCGAACTTATTTTTCATAAAATTAAAACTATTTTAAAATGATTTGCTTAAAGTTGATCACAGATGCCTTCTGTAAGGTTACTTTGCACAAGTAAAGTCAAGTAAGGTCGTATTTTGCTCCCATATCTGCAAAATATCCCATAAACAGGACGTTAAATAACTTCATAACTATGGCAACGGCGAATTATTTTAAGTCTAAAATATATGTAAACCATTCCAAGTAAGAGTTTTAAGCAGATGAAAATTGAAAAAAAATTGTTAAAAAAAACTTGGGCATCAATGGGTTAATCAGTAAACTTTGTTCATTACCTTTTAAAATGACTACTTTTTGATAAAATATAACAGCGTCATGTGTGGCACAAAATGGCGGCGTTTTCGTTGAATGGCCCTGTTGATAACGATGACATTTATATCATTGATTCAATAAAAAGCTCATAAAAATTTATTCAAAAAAAATCGTAATTCCCGGCTTTCTAAACACTTTGCAACCTGACATCCCTATGTAGACGGTCTATACAGCGGCTCTATATCAACCTATTGGCAGTGTGCTGGTACAACTTAAAAGTAACTTTTTAGATGCCAAATTTATTATTTCATTCTTAAAATTACACAAATAAAACGTTTTTATCGTCAGATATTTCCATCTTTTTACTACTTGCCATTCAATTTTTTGAAAAGACAGTTCCACATTAAAATGCCCCGAGAGCACAAAAGGTTCTTTTCAAAACAACAAGCAAGCAACAACAAAGGTTCAAAACAACAAGCACCATTTCTCAAATTCCTTTCTTTCTCGACGACGAGCTTCTGAAAGAAAAATAACGCACTGAAAAGAAACTTCCAGCAAATGACCATACACCATTACTGGATTTAATTGCTCTGTTGCATGCGCTGGGCGCATTGTTCTATTGTTCAAATACGGAAGAGAACATGCTCTATCGCCCCACTCCCACTGTATGCTAATGAAAGAAAAAACTCTCATTCAAGGCCAAGGTCAATCCAGCCAATCCAATAATCGTTATGTTGCCATGGGAACGAGTGAAAACCGAGAAAATTATCGTCTGCGTAATCGGACATATAACTGCGGAGATCATAAATGGTGCATTTCCTGAACAGATAGAATCGTTTAGCTTGCTACATCGAAAAAGTACATTATCATGCATGAAAAAGAAATTTCCTGGATAAATTTTGCAAATTATAGCTTTGGTGACATGCAACTTTCATAAGCTTTCACTTCTGGCGAATGTTTAATATGAGTTAAATTACTGGAATTTTCATAACCATACAAACTATTTTCATCACGAATTTTTTTTCTTACTAGTTAAAACTGTTTGGTGTTTCACTGGTGTTTAAAATGCGCAAGTTCTGATATTGAATTATGTATTTTTGTAGTTTTTTTTTTAAGAACCGTAAAAATTTACGACAAAGCAATTCATCTTTTGATACTATTTTGTCAGTGATTTGATACTGTTTTTGCCTGAAACTTGCTAACATATTGCGAAAACTGAATCGCATACACAAAAACTCTAGAATTTTAAACATTCAGGAGAAGTGTTTTCAGCATGAGTTTCATTTTTTATCTTTCATTCTTCAGTTTTAATCAAATCTGACAATTTAAAACAGTTCGTTTTATTTTTGAACTTATCAGATTATTTAAAAGCATCGTATTTGAGGCAAACATCACTGAAGAATAAATTAGCGATAAAATAACTGGCCATATTTGTTAAGAAAACAAAGTGGTTGGTTGCATTTCGAGTTATAGGAAGCTCCCACAACATTCACAAGAGTTTGAGACAAAATGAAAACTTTGAGGTACTGTCTAAAATTTTTCCGTGCTACCGCCACTTCATCTGCGCACGCGCCAAGTCTCTTCGAACTTTCTCAAAATAGGGGGGGGGGGAGCAACGCGGAAGTAGTAAGCGAACAAAAGCTGAAGGCATCGGGTAGTGCGCATCCAAAACCGAACTCCCCTTTTTCAGATGGAAGCGTCCGTGACTGCCAGGCGCACAAAACCCAAAAAAGACAGTAAAGGAATATTCGAGTTATAAAATTTCGAGATGTCGAGACGCCACTGCATCACAATGTTTTAAATATTCCCTTTTTCTTTTTCTTTCTTTTTTTCTTTGCTAATTTTTCTCAAAATAAAATAAAAGGACATTTTGCATTTTAGAAAGTTGCAGAGGGAATGGTTCACAGGAAAAAAAATTAGCACTAAAAATGAATGTTGTTTTTACAATATAATGCATCTAATTTTATTGTAATAAACCGTAAAAATTGCTAATTTTACAGTAATAAACTATAAAATTACTTACTTTACAGCACTAAACTGAAATTGCTAATTTTACACTAATAAACTTCAAAATTGCTAATTTTACAGTAATAAACAGTAAAATTACTAACTTTACAGCACTAAAAAGAATTGCTAATTTTACAGCAATGAATTGTAAAATTTTTTGTTACAGTTTATTACCGTGCACATTTTGCAGTTTTAAACTGGAATCTCTGCTGCTAGTATCATACTGTTGTTTCTAAAGTATAATACTGCTACATTTTACGGCAATAAATTATAAATTGTTAAAGAAACTAAAATTGCTAGTTTTACATCTTATTACTGTGCATTTTACAGTTTTAAATTGGAACCTCGGTTGCCAGCATTATACTGCAAAAGAAAAAAAAACAGTTCATTTTTTGCAGTGAATGCGTTCCAAAAACTGTTGCCAAAACGACAGCTCGAAATCCCAAGGGACCGGTAAAAAGCCTCGAGTTATGGTGGTTCCAGTTATAGGAAATTCCCACATCCTTCTCAAGAGTTTGGGACCTGATCAAAGCTTCGAGATGAAGGAATATTCGAGAGAGTTATGAAGGCTCGACTGTAATTTAAATGGAAGTTGCAGAAATATTTACAACTCACGAATCATACCAAGAATCACATTGCTGATTTTAATTTCTCCTGGAGAGGAGGAAAAGAACACATGCACCTATTCCCTGTGTGTGTGCATTTTCATCCACACATGTGTGCATGTTTATGAGCATGTCAAATTCAGAGGAATATTTGTGCTCTTGAACTCTTAAAAGCAAGTGTCTTATAATTTATGCAAAGGAAGAAAAAAGAGTAATTTATGAAAATAGTATGAAAAACCTCGTAATCACAATCTCTAACAGTAATTTTTGGAACAAAGCTTTTTTCTTAGCTTTTATTTTGCACAATCTGTTACTAGTCAGAGCCAATTGTAAAATTTTCTAAAATTCACAAGTGAAAAATTCCATTCAACTAGAAATCATTCTTTACATTCTATCATTCCTCAAAAAGACAAAACGAAACAAAAGTTGAATCACACAATGAGTTCGAAAACCAGTATCTTCTTTGGTAAAAACCCAGAATGTTTACAGGCTCATCGATTTAATTATATTCGCTAGCTAGATATTTGCTTTGTTTTAGCAACTTTCACTTCCACTTTTCGAAGTAAAAGTACATTATTTTTGTATGCAAAACAGGCGTGGCATCAAAAGGCTAATGCACTTTCCCATTCTAAAAGGGCATTACTCAATATCATGATTCAACTGTCTTCCATTGATGACTGAAGAAAGCGTTTTTTGATGAAAATATCCTTGACATGTGTAACGTAAGACAACGTTGGCGGTTATCTTCTTTTGCTGCTGTCATTAAATTTCTATTACGAGCTGCCAGCTTTTGAAAGTTCATCTGAAAGCCCGTCTTTTGTCAAAAGGTAGGCACGTGTTCGTCCTGAATGTGTAGAGAGTTATGAATATTTAAATGGAGGATTTGAGTGAAATGTGTTTGGTTTTCCTCTTTAGATAACCAGAGAAAACGAGTTAAAAAAATTAACATTTCAATTTTATTTTTGACAATAACTGCAAACGAGTTTAGTTACCCTTTAACCCTCTGATTAAAATTTTTGAGCTAAAGAAAATATTTCAACGATCACGGGGATTGATCATTTGGAGATTTTTAAACACAGGGGAGTTTTTTTAATCAAGGGTGTTCGATTTGGGGGGTCATGACAAAGACTGCGCCATTGAAATTTTTAAGGTGGGGAGGGGGGGGGCAATGACGTATGCAGAAATTTTTCAAAGGAGGGGCGATGGATTTTTGTTGCTTTCTTTTTTCTGTGCATACGGTTTGCAAATATTGATTACAAGGACTTCAATTACGAAACATTGTCGGGGAACACCCCAAATTTTCTGCCCACGACTTTATTAAAACTCGTATAAAATTGCATTTTTAGAACTTCAATATCGAAAAATTACTGGTGAGGTGAAGAGTCCTCTAAGGGAATGGCGGTAACCCCATCGTCCCCTCCCCTTGTGTCCGTCCCTGGGGAAGAGGGGTGGGGGTCTTCAGGGGTATTTTTCTTTTTTCTGTGTTGCTCTCGTTCTTTTGCACTGCAAAAAATGAACTGTCGTTTTTACAGTACAATACTGGTAGCCGAGGTTCAAATTTAAAACTGTAAAATGCACAGTAATAAACTGTAAAACTATCAATTTTACAGTTTATTGCCGTAAAGTTTAGCTGTATTATTCCGGAGCTGTATTACTGCGGAGGTTCCAGTTTGAAACAGTAAAAGCATAGTAATAAACTAAAACTAGCTGTTTTACTGTTAATTACTGAAAACTAGCTGCATTATACTGTAAAAACAACAGTATAATACTGGCAGCAGAGGTTCCAGTTTAGAACTAAAATGCACGGTAATAAACTGTTAAATTAGTAATTTTTCAGTTTATTACTGTTAAATTAGCAATTTTATAGTTTAGTACTAAGAAAGTAGCAATTTCAGTTTATTGCAGTAAAATTAGCAATTTTTACAGTTTATTGCCATAAATTAGCTGTATTATACTGTAAAAACAACATTCATTTTTTACAGTGTGGAGTCTTCATATTATTTATAGAGTGTGTCGTTGCTCTTAAGGAGGGTTGGCACTTAAGTGTATTAATTAAGACAGTGAGAAGCAAAAAAGATGTAAGACGACGTTTTTCAAATTTTGAGTATAGCGTGTACCAAGTTCCGACACTAGCTATACTTTCATTGAAAAGTTTTTCTAAATCATACCAACACTTTTCAAGGCTACTATCAGAGGCAGATTGACAAGTTCGTGCAATACATTTTTGTCGCCTACTTAATCTACCAATGAACTACGTAAAAAGATTATCGTGTGCATGTTTATGACTCCTACGTTGCCACTATGGTCATGAGGATCCTAGAAAATTTCGACATTTGTGCGAAGTGATAAATCCACCATTGACTGCTACTTGTATCTTTTGCCTTTTAACAGGTGGCAGTCCTACCATTTGTATTAGTTATTTCCATGTCTTTAATTTTTGGCAATTACAACTCTTTGCTTTTAGGTATTTCGATTAAAAGTTTCATTTTCAGATGAAGAAAGATGGTTTTGAATTCCAAATTGCATTTACATCATCAAACGTTGTTTCAAACACATATTAATTCTTTTATTAAAACCTTTCTTCAGTAAAGAAAGTAAATTTGTCCCACTTAGTTACTTTTTCACTTGCCTAAAGAAAGCCATTTGACTACCTTGAGGGCCCTGCTCCACATCAGCGTAAAACGCGACCGAAACCGAAAGCAGAAACCGAAAATCCGGGTACTTTCCATAGGAGAACACTATGTTAACACCATTTCACGTTTCTGCTTTATTTTTATGCTTTACGTCAATGTGGAGCAGGGCTCTAAATGTCTACAGACTTGTCACGCATTTAAACAATTACACAGCTTTGCGTGGATCCTCCTTAATTTTGCGCTAAGTAATGAAGGCAAAGCTCTCAAACGGTCGCAGATTTTAGGTTTGTAGGCAGCTTAATTTTTTTCGTGGGAAGTCCCAAAACCTGTTATACATAACTGAAGGTCTTGGGAGATGAAAGAGTTGTAACAAAACAGAAATTGCGAGTAATTAAAGTTCGAAGTTTTATTGTTGCAGTTGTAGCTTTTTTGTTTTCTGGTTTTGACGTCAGTGTGCGTATGAAATTGGTCTAATGACATCTACTTTTTTGATGGACCACGTTTTATTTGCTTACCTGTATTCATTCATTACCATTGTCCAGAGTGTTCACTTTTTTTATGTAACATAGCCCCTTCATCTTCCAAGCCTTTCAATTATGAGAAAGTGGAATCATTTTCACATGAAAAATTTCATTTTCAAACGAAGAAAAAAAGAATAACGGCTAACCCTTCATAGTTTCAAGAATTTTCCGTCCATTAAAATATTGTGTGCCATTCAAGAACAACAACAACAAAACGTTCTAATCAACAACATTCATCAATATCGATTCTCATCGATTATGCATTCCACGAATCAATTGTCACATCCGTCTTTACTTTCTTAAATGATCGGCTTGATTATTCACCGCTTGACCTGTCGCTTGCGCTAAGTTGAACTTAAGTTCACTCACCGCCATTCAACGTCATTAACCTATTTCTTTTATGAATTGCATTCATTAAAAGTAACTTCGATGAGTTTTCCCAATGCACAAACAACTCGGGTCAATATTTTGTTTCAAAATTAAGAACTGAGCTCGGTAAACAATAATAGCTGCTGTTTCAGTTTAGTTCTCCCGGTGCAAAAACAAACTGGGTCAATATTTTATTTCAAAACCAAGAATATTATTTGGTATACAATTATAGCTATTCCAGTTCAGCAAGGACGGATCCAGAAATTTTTCAAGGGAGGGGCAATTGATCTTTCTACTTACTTTTCGCTAAGCATACTTGTTTACAAATATCGATCACATAGGATTTGGACTTCAATTCCGAAATATTTCCGGGGAAAGCCCCATTCCATCTTCGCCAACTTCATTAAAATTGCATTTTTAGAACTTCAATGTCGAAAAATTGGGGAAGAGTCCCCCAAGGGAGGGGCGATTGCCCTCATCGTCCCTCCCTTGTATCCGCCCCTGCAGTTCAGTTCTCCCGGTGCAAGAACATGTCAGGTCATTTTTTTTTAAACGAAGAAATGAGCTTTGTGAGCAATTATAGTTTTTTTTTTTCAGTTGAGTTCTCTCAACACAAAAACTACTTCTTGGATCAATATTTTATATCATAAGTATAAAAAGAGTACAATGAATATTTGTAGCTTTCTTTCTCTTGAGCCCCCTCTGTGCAAAAACAACTCGGGTTAATATTTTACATCAAAAGTTAGAAATGAGTGTAGTAAACAATTATAGTTATTTCAGTTGAGTTCTCACAAAGCAAAAACATCTCTAGTCAATAGTTTGTATCAAAAGTAAGAAATGAGATAAATGAACATTTATAGTTGTTTCTCTTGAGCTCTCCCTGTGCAAAAACAACTTAGGGGTCAGTATTTTATTTCAAAAGTAAGAAATGAGCTCAGTAAGCAATTACAACTATTTTAGTCTACCTATATATCTGATGGCTCTGCTAACTTGACTTCCGATTGAATGAGGCTTTAACGATTCCATTTGTTAGCGTAGGAGTGAAGAAAGTCAGCTTGGAAGGTGCCAGCGTAAAAAGAAAAGAAGAAATACATAACTAAAAAGAATAGTAAGTAATTTCTCTGCGTTTTCTGTTTAGTATGGGATTTTTGTTTCGCGAATTAAGGAATTTATGTGAAAATTTCTTCTAGAAGTGGAACACAAAGAACGAAGTCAAACTTCTAAGAAATCCTTTTACCCCTTTGTGTACATGTACGTAGGAGCACCCCGATGGGAGGTTACTGTGACCTCCCAATACTTTCCGTATGCGTCACATTTTGCTGACGATTTGGCAATTTTAAGACAATATTGCAACATTGAGATGATTTGTTCTTTTTATTAGTTTTTAGAATTGTTTTAAAAATATGCCTAATGTTTTTTCTCACTAAATGTTATGCATGTACGACATGTGTGCATGCATTTTGTCATTCGGTAAAATTTTAAGGTCATTCGACAAATTGATAATTTTCCCCCTCCCAAAAATTTTAGTTCTGGACGCCTCTGCATGTACGACTGAGTACTATTCGAATAAAAAAAGTTTCGTTTCTGTTTCTTTCCTCTTATAATCTGTACTGAAAAACTAGAGAGACATTTTTTTTGATATCGATATATTAATATGAAGATTCTATACCATAATACCGCTTCATTTTTATTTTACGAGTCACAACAAGATGTCAATAACGCGTAGATTTTTTATTTCCAACTTGTGTAGATTTCCCCAGCAAAAGAACTTGCAATTGAAAAACATAAAAAATCTGATCGTGTGTGTGTGAAAAAACAAACACACCCGAAAACATTCCATCAAATTTAACAAAGCACAAATCTGTCTCAAATTGTGTCAGCTCGTACCTACTTGTACCCACCCACACAGAGACACACCCACAAAAAAAACGGAAAGCCAAAACGAGAAAGAAGCGAAATTGCGCCGCTCAATGATTCAATTCGTTTCGCCGCCGTATCCTTGGGACGACCTTCAATTGCAGAGCCATCTGTGGAGGAAAACATGAACCTGAAACGATTATCGAGCAATGGAACTATGTTTTTTAAATTCAACTTTTTCCGTTTTCTATTTTATTGTTGCATTTTAGTTTTGATCATCGTTTTTAGTTGAAGTCGTTTGTTGCATGTTGAATTTTTTTTCATACTCAACTGCATAAAAGTTTTTTTTTTTTTTTTTTGGATTTGAAAGACTGAAAGAGCAAAAAGATAAACACGAAACATATGTTTACGTTTTTGTTTACATTTACCCCGAAAATCGAAATTTCGATTTCAATGACTGCATGGGAGTGAAGGTTCCTTAAAACCTTGCATTTTAAGAGTTGAATTCAATTCAGTTTGGTTCCAAAAACCTCCCTGTCCTCGAATATACTATTATTTATTTATTTTGCTTTTACTTAAGCTGGATTGTTGGGAGAAGGAGGAAACTCCCGAAAGCAGAATACTGCTAAATCGGCGACGTACGTCGCAGAAGAGACATCGGGGCTGCAGAACAATTGTATTCAAAATTAAGCCACCAAAAAAAAAAAAAAAAGTTATATTTCGAAAGCGCGAAAAAAAAAAAAAAAAAAACATTATCGTTCGAAAGCAAAAAAAAAAAAAAAAACCGTTTCGCTCGTAGCCTATGTCTCGCAGAGCAGCAGGCAATAATGTCGGCGCCGTAATAGCAGGCTACCGACATTGTTGCCTGCTTATCGACTTGTCGTGCTATCGACTTATATGGCAGTGCCATATAGACCACAGCAGACGTGCAGACGACTTGACTTGAGCATCTGAGGACCTTCCTGTTTTTCCGCAGAACTTCAGTGATGACACTTGCGCAGGCTTCGTTTGAAGTTCTGCAATTCTTATTTGGGCAACAGAACTTTAGCTACGAAACTTGCAGTATACATTCGTTATTCAAATAATGTTTCCAACGATTTTTCTGCATGAAAATCGCGGGAACGCAAACTTAGTCTGAAATTCTGCGAGCCTTCACATTTTGGCCGCAGATCTTAAGTGACGAAGCTTGCGGTAGGTACACAAATCAGTTCTACAAATTATGTTTGAAGCATTTTTTTCGCAAGAGAGTCGCAGGGGCGCAGATTTTCAATTGAAGTTTTGCAGGTCTTCACATTTTATCCGCAGAACTGCAGTGACGACACTTTGTTTATCTATTAGATGTTGTTATGTTTAAAACTATGTTTCCTTATGAGGGGATCGCGGGGACGCAAGCTTCGCTTGAAATTCTTCGGGCTTTCACATTTTGGCCGCAGAACTTCACTGACGAAGCGTGTAGTACAAATAGTTTTTCAAATTATGTTTAAAACAATTAATTCTTCCGCGTTAAAGAGTCGCGGGGAGCGGGATTCGTTTGAAGTTCTGCGGGGGCCTGCACATTTTATCCGCAGAACTTCAGTGACGAAACTTGCATTACAAACTATAGTTATTCAAATTATGTTTTAAACAATTAATGCTAAAGAACCGCGGGAAAACGGGCTTCGTTTGAAATTCTGCGGGCCTACACATTTTATCCGCAGAACTTCAGCGACGAAACTTGCGGTACAAATTAGGTATTCGACAATGTTGAAAACACTTTTTCCTCGTGAGAGAATCGCGGGGGGGGGGAGGGTACTCGCTTGAAGTTTCGCGATCTTTCACATTTTGGCCTCAGAACTTCAGAGACGAAACTTGCAGTGCATATTAGTCATTCAAATGATGTTTAAAACTATTAACTCTTCCTGTTGAGAGAATCGAGGGGCGCAGGCTTCGTTTAAAGTTCTACAGGCTTTCACATTTTGGCCACAGAACGTCAGCAACAAAACTTCCAGAACAAATTAGCTTTTCAAATTTTCTTTGAAACAATAAATCGTTACTCATCAATAAATGGCGGGGGGGGGGGGGTTTCGCTTGAAGTTCTCTTTGCGTTTTGACCGCAGAACTGCTTTGACGAATCTTACAGAACAAATTAAGATTTCAAATACTTTTTCCTGCGGAAGAATCGAGGGGACACAAGCTACGTCTGTAGTTCTGCGGGCCTTATCATTTTGACCGCAAATTAGTTATTCAGATTGTATTAAAAACAATTTTCCGGTGAGAGAATCGCGGGAGCAAAGCTTTGTTTAAAGTTCTGCAGCATTTCACATATTGCCGAAGAATTGCACTTACGGAACTCGCAGTGAAAATTATTTATTCAAATGATGTTTAGAGCAATTTTTTCGCGTAAGAGAAAAGCGAGGAATTAATAACATAATTATAAATGTATTTGTCAAACTAAAGCATTTAAAATATGAAATAATGAAAAGAAAGCAAGAAGTATTTGCAAACTTATGAAATCTTTCTAATTCAAACTCTTCATAGAAAAATGAAACAAATTTAAAAAATAATTATTGTCTTTACCATGGTATTAAAAATTAAGTTGATTTGGTTGGATTTTTGGCATAAAAGCCTTAATGGGCTATACTGAGCCAAACAATTGTTTAAAAGTAAAGGTGTCAAAATGAAAATGTGACACATGAATGAAGTTTTAAATTTTGAATAGTAAAAAACAGAAATCCAAACTGCTGAAGAAGGAACAATTTCCCTAACAAGTCTTTCAAAGAAGGATGAAAATGACTAAAGAATCTGAAACGAATATGATTGAAATTTGGACAATCGCGAGGCAATCTCCATTGTATATGCAATAATGTCTGATTGACATTACGTGTGTTACATAAGGGCAAAACAGATGTCTATGAGTAAATCTGGTGTGGCCCGAAGAAAGAGGTATAACAACTTCTTTTCTGGTGATCTTTGATGACTTGAAACATTCGTCAAAGGCTGACAACAGTGAAAATAATTTCGCGACTCTCTCTATTCCAGCTTAAAAAAAAAAAAACACATACGCACACAAAGACAGCATGTAAGTACACAAGCATATATGGGTCATTTCAACGAAAATGGTACAAATCATGTCCGAGACTTTAGACTTTTTTAAAATCAATATTAAAAACTCCCACCCATTGAGTGTATTTTTTATTGGTTCTCCATTTAATTTTGTGCCATCAAGTATCAATTGATTAGGTATAATCCATTTAGAAAGGACACAACAAAAATTATCTTTGTCAGAAGAAAGAGAAAATGACGTGTCCCAGCTTCAAATTGCTAGAATTTTAAATGTGATTTAAAATTAAACTGAAAAGTAACAACAAAATAAATGACACTGCAGTGCACAAAAGATGCTTCTGACACCATTTCTGCAGTTTATTACGCAAATGAAAAAAACATTCCCCGAAAAACACTATTCTATGTTTTTCTATGTTTCGAATTGTCCACTCTGTTACAAGCCTTTTGGAAATAAAATAAATAATTGCATTCAATCTGATATATTTTTTTAAAAAATATAGATAGTATAACTGCCGTGATTAGCTTGCTACATTGAATTATGTTGTCAACAACCAGGGTGAGCCTCATTCTTTTTTTATGATAGTTAATTTGAACTGTTGGATGTCCATTCTGTTACAGTCGATTTCATGATGTATATATTATGTGTATATTATGTGTAAAAATGAGAAAACACTTTTTGGTAACATTTTGACGGTAAATATATAATGTATAAATCTATCTTGCAGAACAATTTTGGGCAAATAATTTTGCGTCGCAGAACATCACTAAGTATTCTGCTTTGGGGGAGGAAACTATGGGAAATGAGAATGAGCGACAATCTATGTATGATAGACTCTTGGCTGATTTGTGGTTCCAATGTCATCTCTTTCTGCGACTTATGGTTCCAATGTCCTCTCTCTTTGGTGATTTTTCAACAAACGAAATAATTTAAAAGAAATTATATGAGGGCAGTTGGGATTTGTTGGACCGGTATTGATAATTTTAATGCTATTGATATTTTTATTTGAATTGTTGGCCAAAAATAGCAATTATAGTTCTATTAATCCAAAAAGAAATCACGTTTTGCATTGGAAAAAAAAAATGTCCGAAACAAATTTAGAGTAATTTTCATGTGTGCAACTTTCGTCTTTAAAATGGTTTTTATGAAGAATGAAGAAATAATTGAGCTCTTCTACTAAAGTTAGTTCTTTTATTATACTACACTGCAACCTTTCTTGACAACAACATCGTGACGTTTCCGTGACGTTAGCCTATGAAAAATGAGCTAGATAAAACGTCACAGCCTAGTTGGCGAATTAGAGAAGATGGCTGACTGCTTGTAAGCTCTTATTGGCTCCGCCCGTAGTGACGTTCAGTGTCAAGTTAAGTTGCTGTCTAGTATAGTTTACAATTATTTTTTTTTCTCTTTATTTACTGTCATAAAGAAAAAATCGATGAAAGTATTTTTTCAGACCAAGAACCCGGGGCACGGTTCCACATTTAGAAAATAAACGAAAAATGAAAACTGTAAGAATTGGTAAAGCAGAATTCCAGTTAGAGCTACAGTGGAGTTTATGAAGACTCGTTGTACTTATTCTTAAGGAAATGTAGATGTGTGGTTCTGGCACTAAAATCACATAGCACTAAAGTATACATAGCACTAAAGTAAGCTGGTCAAATAAATATTTGAAAAATGTTATATATTGATTTTTAAGCTTCAAGCTTTTTCATGCTGATACAAAAGAACAAAAGTTAGTTACAATATTGGATAATAGTTATCATTAAAATCGTCGAAGTTGTTTCGTAAAATCCCCTGGCACGTTGGTCCACTTCACCAAGTTCTACTAAAAAATTAGTATAAAAAAGGTTAATGATTTGACAATTTTGGAAAAAAATCTAGGATGATAGAAGTTTTTTAATGAAACATAGTAAAAAATCAACCATTCAATTTTTGACAAGATAAAAATCGAAAATTAGTAAAGCGGACCAGCGCCCCCCACTCCCATTGAGCTAATGCTAAAAATAAAAAAAACAAACTATTATTTTTAACCGTTTCCATTTAGAAACTAACTCTCTATTTCTATGCGTGGGTAATGTAATTGTCCCCAGAACAGCTTCAAAATATGGAATAGTATGAATTTAACCCATTAATGCCTGACATTTTTTTTCCAAAGGTATTTTGTATACTGGTTACAAACAGTGTTTAATGGACAGGAAAAATAATACAAAAATATTGTGTAAAAAATAATTTTTTTATTAAGGAAAGAAAAATCTTCCCTTAAAAGTTACGATAGACCCCAGAGGGTACATACTTTTTTTACTAATTTTTTTTTCTGCCTACGATAAAATATTTAAAAAGACCTTTTTATAAGAAGAAATAAAATCTGCAATTAACATAAACTGGGAAGCTGGGAATAACTTTGAAAACTTTTTTTCTTGAGATTGTGAACGATGTGATTTTTGATAAAGATCATATTAAAACTGACACACTTTACAATGGTTATGTGCTGCAATCTGTTCATAACGAATTGAAACAGTACCAAGGTACTAATTGAACACTATTATTTGGTTGAATCGTTCCTTTTGGGGAAATTCAGACCCATTTTTTTGGACCGTCTCTAAAAAGGGACGCTAGGCATTAATGGGTTAAAACTTCTAGGTGTAATAAAGCACATACAGTAATTAATAATACATAACACTGGTTATACAAATACTAAAATTAACGAATATATTAAATGTGCGCGGTCATAGTTCGTGTTCAGAGAAGTTTGTTTAATGTCGCAAAATTATTCATATCGACCCGTGGAACAGCAAAATGTTCGCGTGTGTAGTAAGATTGGATTCATAGCTTTTATATCAAAGGAAATGACTGACTTGACACGCAAACGTTAGATAATGCAAGAAACATGTTAAGAAACATTAAGCCAAATTTCAATACGAATTACATCCGCTGGAAAATGGAAAATTGTGTATTTTATTATAAGAAAGGGAAGCAATGTTTTTCGTTTTTAGCAGTCAAACAGGGCAAATTTCATGTTTCATGTGTGCTTACATCTGAATAGCGGGCTTATCCAGGAGTGCCCATGAAAGAAATTTTCAAGGTTGCCGTTCTGTATTGAATATTGGGGCATTTCACGATATTTGTGACATAGGGGTGTCCGTGACAAAACTTTTTAAAAGTTTAAAATTTTTATAGGTATTGAAAAAGTACATTCAAAAGTATATGAATATCATTTTGTTTTTATAGTTTACTTTATGTTATGTTTGTAATTGCATTCAGAACATTGAAAATGCAATTTTCACTATTACGAACTCTACATTGAATTTTTCTTTAAAAACTAAACTTTTATTCCAATTATTGTTACGGACTCTACAGTCATCATTTTCACAATCCATAATTTATTATAGAACGCACTTTTTGATTAAAATTGTTAGCTATATTAGAGGTGAGCCTTTACTTTATCTGTCTCAAGTACCAGTTTTGGCTTAAAAATCAGTTTAAGCCAGATCTAAAGAAAAATTCAATGTAGAGTCCGTAACAGTGAAAATTACATTTTCAATGTTCTGAGTGCAATTACAAACATAATATAAAGTGAACTATGAAAACAATATGATATTCATATACTTTAGAATGTACTTTTTCAATATTATAAAAATTTTAAACTTTTAAAAAGTTTTGTTACGGACACTCCTATGTCACAAATACCGTGAAATGCCCCTATTGGCAAATTTGTAAGAAATACTCTTTCAGCAAAATTTATTACACCGTGAACATTCTTTTAATTGTGAACCGCAAGTGAGGTTTTTTTTTTCTTTTTACTTTTTTTTTAAAATCAAAACTAATTTTATCCTACAAAGTAGTTTTTGAGCAATGACAAATTGCTATTTATTTTTATTTTAGACCTCAGATGTCGTGTAGTCGTTTTCCAGATTAGTCCCGGATTCTGCCACATGTGGCGTCCCTGTGTGCCACCTCCTGGGACGTTCACCGACCCCTGCACCTTCGGGTGACACACACATGACCACATACACACACACACACACATATATCGCACTTCGTCATTGTGAAAAACAGATTTTGTTTATTTTATCTGATTGTATCATCAGCATGTTCCTACAAATTATTATTATTATTTTTTTCAAATATTTTTAGTTTTATCAACTACTTTGCGTTTGAAATGAACTTCATTTCAAGGTAAATTTCTATCTAAAGGTGTATTGAGTTTTGGAATGTTTTAAGGAAGGGGGGGGGGGAGTGATTTTTGTTGCGTACCCTTTGCTACGTATCCTGATTTCCAAATTTTAACCACAAATGTTTCAGACTTCAGTTTTGAAGCTTTTCCGGAGGAAAGCTCCAAACTTCCCTTCTCCTAACATCAATATCAGGATCTCAAAATGCTTTCTTTGAAGTTCAGTGTTGAAAATTTACTGGGGGAAGAGTCCCTCAATGGAGGGGCGATCGCCCCCCATCGCCCTTCCCTTGTATCCATCCCTAGAACCGCTGGGGCCTTATCCATCCCTATGTCATTAATGGGTTTTACTACAGGAAAGAAAATATAGTTGCATATTTCATCCAACAATACTAGCAATTACTAGCGATTTCTTTTTCTTTTCTTTTTAACCTTCATATAGGTTCGCGGAAAGGCAAAAACTTTTGAACAAAATCTCCAAAAGAAAAGCTTTTCCCCCGTTTTTTTGAAAATATAAATTAATAAATAAACAAATTTAATCTACTTATATTAAAAACTGAGTATCTTTCTATCTTTCTTTCTAACTATCTTTCTTTCTATATCACGCTTCTTTCTCCTGAACGCCAACGAACTGAAAGTCGAACCAGGTACCGATAAATAGGTCATTTTTCAGGCTTCATTAGTTTCAATTTATATAATCCAAGGCTTCACTAGATAGCGTTTTATACAGGCTGCTTCATTACTCAAAACAT
Source organism: Uloborus plumipes (assembly GCA_038373865.1). Taxonomy (NCBI): domain Eukaryota; kingdom Metazoa; phylum Arthropoda; class Arachnida; order Araneae; family Uloboridae; genus Uloborus; species Uloborus plumipes. Next base: position 174,971 of record JAXGGA010000926.1, read on the forward strand.
CAATGGTAAAGATTTGCCCGCTGGAGAGCGCTGAATGATGTGTTTGTTTACATTTATTAGCACGTTGTTTCTGCTGTAAAAAGTGATGTTCATCCTATCTTTAAGGGTTAAAAAATATTGATATAGTTTACTGAAGTGGAGTACAGAGTGAATTGATGCCGAAGGCCTTATTAGTACTGCTTTTTAGGGGAAATAAATTCCCTTTTCAGGTAAAGTTGGTCGCAACTCATGATTCAGTCATACGACATTCATTCATTGTTTACTTTCTTCGAATTAGCAACATATAGCAATGGCGTTCAATTTTGACATCTCTGCATTAATAAAATATACGCTTTTCTTCGCAGCCGATAAATAAAAATGTAGCAATGAAATAATATTGTTCTATTTACTATTTTGTTTCATTATTGTTGCTCACACGATCTTAATTGCTACGCAAAAGCTCAGATGTTCATTTTGATAGCGTTGACCCATCAGAGCGATAAATGGCGAATCTATTCGTAGAGACATTTCATTTTGATGCCCCAGAATGAAATGTACACTAATGAAGCGATGGTGTTCAACGGAAAGACGATTGACAACAAAACATATTAATTTCTTTAGTAAAAACGAAATGAGCATATATAATCGTTTGGTACTAAAGAGCAATACAAGTACGAAAAAAATAAACAAAACTACAATATTACGACGACCAAATGAAATTTTTTTTTTCATTTACACAACATTAAAAGGTAATGTTCTTTTTATGTTAAATTTCACACATTGATAATATTTCGATAATTGGGAATCTGGTGTGGTTGCCAAATTTTTGGCGATAATTACTTTATTTTGTTGCTCTTTAGTTTATGTTTGCGAAGGAAGTATTTCCCTCGCTCATAAATTGGACACAAAGATTTAACGCCTATAGGGAAAGATAACCAGACTTCCAATCACCGAAATCTTCCCTTTTTTGTTTCTAATTTCACACATACGTTTAATACTTGAAAGTAAAATAATGGGCCAACTGAAAAAAAAGCTGCGAAATAATGTGAGAATTCTTGTTAAAAAACTCGCCAAATCAACTTAAAAGCTCCATTAGCATGTAACATAATAAGTTTAATAAATATATCGAGCCATTATTATCATTGAAATTTAAATTAAAATGCAAAATAAGAGAAAAGAAGCTACCATGAAGACGATGCAAGCTTAAAATTTTAATCTTCGCTTAGGTGGTAAGAAAATACATCGCCAAGTTAAAAAACGTACCTATAACTGAAACGTACATACTACCAAGATCTCGGTTATTGAAATATTCTCAAAAGCTTTACGGAGAACAAATTCTTGATGTGCTTTTCAAGATATTAGTGCCATAGTCATTCCAAAATGTCCATTAAAATGTAAAAAAATCGCCAAATAAATTAATTTGACAATCTAAACTCATCAAAAGTTTTGATGGAACTATCGTTCCAAAATCGCGATTTATCGCTCTGCGGTGCCAGTGTCGTTTCATAGTTTAATTATAATTACAATCAATTAAAATGAAAAATAATTCGCTAACTAATTAAAACAAGCCGTTAAAATGCAGAATAAACCAGCAAATCGAACGAGCTATTAAATGACGTTAAAATATAATAAAATAGAATTGAATGCCAAATTGTAAAATTGTCGCCAACAAATTAAATTTTAATTTTGTCTTTTATTATCTGATTTGTTTATAATGTTAGTTACCACAAAATTTGATAGGTGTCGCTAGGCGACATGCATCCGTTTTTATCCCAAAGATTTTGATGAAATGAAGCAGCCTGTATAAACGCTATCTAGTGAAGCCTTGTATAATCATACAATTTTAATTAGCGAAGATATCAATTAATAAGTAGTCAAATTTAAAGCGATTAAGCCTAATAAATGATTAAATTGGAAGTACATTGCTGCAAAACGTGGTCGCTATGAAACAGTAATAACAATGATAATGAGAATTTTGAATGAAGGCTTAACTAAATCAAACACGAAACTCATAAGCGGGCCACTTAGGTAGTATTTTTATCGCGAGCTACTTGTAATATTTTGAAACATTCATTTGTTGAAAAGCCATCTACTTATATCAAAAACTGAGTATCTATGTCTGCTTTTTTCCTGTGAGTGAGCTGAACTTACTGAAACTTTCCTCACCACCTTGAAGGCGCGAAGCGTCTCAATAATTCGAATGATTTTTTTAAATAGGAAAAAAGTAAAGGCTGAAGCGCCCGTTAGCGAGCCGCCTTGGCGGGGAGTAGTTTCTTGAAATTTTCCTCACTACTTTCAAGGCACGAAGTGCCCGTGCAACGCCGGGCCACGTGCGTGGTATGTCTTGAAATCGAATGAACATTAAATTATATCAAATAATATAACTTCAGAATGAGGTAAAAGTTAGAGAGGGGGGACGTTATGCATCAACATGCCGCAGGAAGCTAATCTAGCTGCCCTGGCAGCTAGTAAATAAATAAAACCTGCGACTTGCGGAACTTGCGAAAAAAAAAATGTTTTTAAATGCCAGATCTTTTATTTTTTCGTATTTTGCTTTATTTTTTCTTTTTCTTTTTTCCTTCCGAAATTTAGCGAATAGGAAATTGTTAAAAATGTGAGAAAATATTTTGCCGACTGATGAGGTTTCTTTTTTTCCCATTTACAAAGTAATAAATAAATAAGTAAGGACAACTTTTGGTATTAAAAAAATTGTTGCAAATAATATTTAAATGTACAAATTATTGTAATAACTATACCTAAGTAAATAACCATTTGAAAAATCATTAAAAAAAATGTTAAAATCAGTCTCAAAATTCGCGTAAAGATGTCTTTTAGGATATATATTTTTTTAATGGCGATAGGTTTTTAACGTAAACGAGTAAAATTCGAACATTTGAATCTCGCCGATTTACACAAATTCAAATTAATGTGTGTTCAATTGTGTTAACTCACAAACACAATTGAAGGGACAAGTAAATAGAGGTGATATGTGACAATTTTTTAAATTTCTAGAAAAAGCTTTCAAAAAAAAATATTACTTTATCACCTTCATCCATGGTAAAAAGTAAGTTAAAAAAAAAATGTCACATATCACCTTTATCCACTTGCCCCTTCAATTACTGTGCTACACGAAATTATTCTGTAAAAGTAGTTTCTTCTCCAGTGCAGTTTGAATGCAGGGAAACGAACTTTTGCTTGCTATTTATAAGGCATTTCACCGTTACGGACGTGAAACTCAAACTTTTATCGCACATACTTCCAATTTGGTTCGATAAAAACCATCAATTTTTTTATCTGTTGTATAATTTGATGTTATTTATGCTACCCTAAATTTTAGTGCTTATTTACAAAAAATAACAATTATGTTTGAAATTTTATTGATATATCCGTAACGGTGGAATTGCCCTATAGTATATTTTTAGTTGTTATTTTTCTTAAACATTATCATTGTTGTTGTTGCATTTTGTTTTTGAGTAAGGAAATTTTTTTTTTTAACTTGGTCGAGCAAAATTCTGAGCACTCTTTTTCTGCGGAATGATGATGGTTCGTTATTTCACCGGTAGAGATAGTGATATAAATAATTACTTCGAATAAAGAGTGCATTTTGTCTTCAGAACAATTTTCTTCCAGAGAGCCCCTCCCTCCTAGAAGACTTGCTATTGATCAATTGAAAATGCATGATACTGCTTTCAAG